>JXCR01091069.1:0-13664 GCA_002079205.1 Phalaenopsis hybrid cultivar | reverse complement strand
GCTCCATCAACTCGGTTAAGGTCTTCAGTTGCAACAGGCCTAGAGCATACGGAAACAAACCTTCCTTTCATCAACTTGGGCTCTATTGGCATGTACTAATGCGGGTTCTAGATCCAACACTTCTAACATCTCCTTCAGAAATCGAGTAATGAACGAGGAGAGGTTCTCATCCTTTCATTGCCTTATCTTCAGAAGGTCATGTGAATTTTTCAGGGACTTTTGGGCAACACAAACTGTGCCAAAGACATCCTTTTGAAGTCAGTGAACGAGGTGATCACCCTTGGTGGCAATCTGTTGAACTACTTAAGTGCTGAATCTTTCAGCGTGGTGAAGAGGCGACACTTTAGTGCGTCCGTAAACATGTGGTCTTCTCGAAGGATGCTATGTGGTCGATCGGCTCAGTCCCGCCGTTGTTGTTGACCTCATTTTTAGTGAGGTCTTAGTCTCCTACTTTTAGAACACATGATCTAGCTTTAGGAGTTCTTATTGACCATCCTAGCGAACTAGCAATGGAGCCCATCTCCCGTAGAACTTCAAGCCACTTCTTAACTCATTTTTATGAAGAACTCGCATGAGTGGTTCAAAGACTCAACTTCTAGTTGCAAAAACTAAGGGCCAACATATAGAGGACCAGAAAAATAAGTTCCTATAGGATCAAACGGCTTAAGTGAACTCATTTGTGACTCGATTACTCTTGAACGTGCAATTCACGCAATCACTGCACCACACACGACTTTGACTTGATTTGACTCGTCCGTCAGCAAACTCGTCCGGACGACCCCAGATGAAGAAACGAACCGCACGGATGCGTCCAGGACGTTGATTTTAGCTAGGAAGGACACTCATATTGCTACGTTTTCGCGTGCGAGCGATTAACACGAAAATCGATGCACGTTAGCAGGGCGTGGGTCCGGTCCCAACCTAGATTTAACTTGGGTTTGATTCAGGCAGAGCAAGGGCTAAACAATTTTGAATCTTAAATTTCGAATCTCAAAAGAAAGTCCGCCCAATCTCAGTCTAATTAGGTGTTATGAGCTTTCCATTTGAATTTCTCAATCAACAAAATCCATTTAATTCCCGACANCTTCAATGGAACCCAGAAAATTTCAAGTGATCTTTTACCATCATAATGGCACATGAAGCTAATAGATTAAATCAGAACCCATTTTAAGAAAATAGTGTAGCTGCTAACCTTACTAGAGATATTATTATCACAGAGAAATTTGTTCACCAACTCGGTTTCTTTCTGCAGCAAATAATAATAAACAAAAGGTATGGTTAAAAGAAAATATTTTATAGACATCAGCAAAAACTTGGCAGCAGATTGATCGCTACGCTTAAAGTTAAATAAACTCTGGCAGGATATAAATAAACCAACTCAACATTTAATCAGTTTTTTAAGTTATTACGTACAGATTGCAACCATACAATTGACACTATGGCTGGAACAAACATTTTGGAAATGGCCAAATGTTGCATTTCTGGCACTAATATATTTTATATGTATATAGCACAATCTTATTAGTTTTTTATTAATGTCAAGTTGGCAAGAGAATGGAATTGCATTCATATTGAACCAAACCCAACATCGACCAAGCCATGCAATTGCAATCCAAAAATAAAAGCAAAGCAGAAATGAAAACCATACATTACCAATCTAACTTGCATTTCCACTTCTCTGACACAAGTTAGCCTCCGCTACAATTACCTGAAATGAAAAGTGCACCTATCCATGGCATACTGCAGAAGGGAATGTCTCAAATGCCATGAAAGAGGTTTGTACTCACAAAATTCTCCTCGAGACCCTAAATTGCCGTATGCGGCTATCTCTGGGTCTCGCAGCTGTAGTTTGATCCAGCTTCTCTTACAGTGTCGCGATCAACGATGTTTAAGCCAAGTGAAATGGAAAATGAGAGCGGGGAGAATGAAATGGAAATGCAACATTTAATATCACACAAATTCTACCTGTTAGATCCAATCGACCCGCTACATGCAGAGAAAAGTGAGTTGATTAAGATTAGTGAGAATAATTAAGAATTAATTAAGANCCTATCCATGGCATACTGCAGAAGGGAATGTCTCAAATGCCATGAAAGAGGTTTGTACTCACAAAATTCTCCCCGAGACCCTAAATTGCCGTATGCGGCTATCTCTGGGTCTCACAGCTGTAGTTTGATCCCGCTTCTGTTACAGTGTCGCGATCAAGGATGTTTAAGCCAAGTGAAATGGAAAATGAGAGCGGGGAGAATGAAATGGAAATGCAACATTTAATGTAATCACACAAATTCTACCTGTTAGATCCAATCGACCCACTGCATGCAGAGAAAAGTGAGGAGTTGATTAAGATTAGTGAGAATGTGTGATTAGTGAGAATAATTAAGAATTAATTAAGTNTTGTTTGTCCTGTATTTCTGCTGTTGGGAAGAGTTAAATGTTGTCGTATTCGAGTCACATTGTTGTTGATTGGAAGCACTAAATAGCACTGTTTTGGCTCTTTGATTTCACTTTTTTGGAGTTTCTACAAGTGTTGTTTGGGTCCATTTAAAAAAAAAAACTGTTTGAGACAATTTTAAGTGATGTTTGGGGTTATTTTGGGATGAGTTCAGTCTAGTTTCGCTGCAGTTTTCAGGAGCTTTAAATGTACCTTTTTTTTTAAGGGAGACTTTGTCACTGTTTTGGCTAGTTTTTCTAGCTAATTTTATAACATTTAAAATTAGTTTTTTGGGCTTATATGAGAGCTATTTGGGAATTTTAAAATTGTTGTTTGGAGCATTTTAAATGTGGTGCTTGAGGCTTTTAAAAGTGTTGATTTGGATTGCTTTAAAGTGTTTTTTTTTGGGTTGACCTTAGAAATGTTTTGGGCATCATTTAAGCACTGATTTACATGATGATTTGAAAACTTTAAAAGTTGTTATTTTGGGCTGCTCAAAACGNTGGAGCATTTTAAATGTGGTGCTTGAGGCTTTTAAAAGTGTTGATTTGGATTGCTTTAAAGTGTTTTTTTTTTGGGTTGACCTTAGAAATGTTTTGGGCATCATTTAAGCACTGATTTACATGTTGATTTGAAAACTTTAAAAGTTGTTATTTTGGGCTGCTCAAAACGTTGTCTTGGAGTAGATTTAAACACTCATCTTGAGGGCCGATTTAATTACAATATTGAAAGAATTTAAAGGTTTTTTAGGCTGATTCACTTGCTTTTCCCCTGCTTTGGCTTTATTAGTTTTGGAAGTGGTTTGGCCTCCTTTAGTTTTATTTATTTTTTAAATGGTTAAGTCGAAAGTGGGAGTTTCTGATCTAATTATTTGTAAGACACTTAAAAATATTTGAGGATTAGTTAAAAAAACACTTAATTGAGGGTGGAACACCGTAAATCACCTTAAGCATAAGTTAAAGAGTAGACTTCCTAGAGTTTTAGGAGCACACCCTAGGTGAGAGTCCATTCACCTAGCCCTCAATGTAAGCTTCCTAGATTTTAGGCGCACACCCTAAGTGAGAGTCCATTCACCTAATCCTCAACATAGACTTCATAGATTTTAGGAGCACACCCTAGATAAGAGCCCATCTACCTAATTTCTGCAGTGTAACATCCCAAGTTTTTAGGAGCATACCCTAGGTAAGAGTTCATTCACATAATCCTCAAATGCACAGTGAAACTTGACACTTAACCCTGATTCACAAACTGATTAAGACACTAGACATGAGGACGCACCGAGACGCAGTCCATGCTTCCTTAATTAAATCAACAGTGAAATTCCCGTAATGACTTAACATACAGTGAAACTCAATGCATCGGGATTTGAGCTTGAATATTACACTCAAATTCTCCTGACAAATGANCCTCAATGTAAGCTTCCTAGATTTTAGGCGCACACCCTAAGTGAGAGTCCATTCACCTAATCCTCAACATAGGCTTCCTAGATTTTAGGAGCACACCTTAGATAAGAGCCCATCTACCTAATTTCTGCAGTGTAACATCCCAAGGTTTTAGGAGCATACCCTAGGTAAGAGTTCATTCACCTAATCCTCAAATGCACAGTGAAACTTGACACTTAACCCTGATTCACAAACTGATTAAGACACTAGACATGAGGACGCACCGAGACGTAGTCCATGCTTCCTTAATTAAATCAACAGTGAAATTCCCGTAATGACTTAACCTAGAGTGAAACCCAATGCATCGGGATTTGAGCTTGATTATTACACTCAAATTCTCCTGACAATTGGAAAAATTTCTTAACGTCACATATGAATTATCGGACTAGGATAAGTCTCGTGTCTAAGTGGCGAGGGCGATGACGACATTGCTCATGTGTGCTTAAACGAGGGATATGAGGTTAGATTATTAGAATAGTATCTCTTACCTCAAGGATCTTCAATAAGGGAGAGAGAAGGACCCATGATACTATTCGCCGATTCTTGGTGAGATCGTTGCCCCCGACACTCTTAGGTTGTCAGTAGTTCTAGCACGATTAGAGTGACTAACCTGTTGACTATATGACTACAAAAATATTTACGAAAATAAAACAAAATCTTTTTGCATGTTAAAAAGAACTCTGCATAAAAAAGACTTAAACAACAGCTTTTGCATGAAAATCAAATAATTTTTTTAATAAAAATTTATAAAACTCCATGGTTAGTCATTTGGATTGAGGTTAATAATTACCTTCTGTTAATTATCAAGTTGACAACTCTTACTCAATGTCGGGAAGCACACAGCCCAGCTCTGAGCCCCACTCTTACCAATGCCTTATACCCAGTCCTGATCTGTCAGATGTGGTTACATGTCTCATTTGCTTGTGATTTCTATTACTCATTTTTTAAGACTTTCATGCTTGGGTTTTCTTGCCTGACACATTTTTCTTGCAAGTATGTTTAAATATGCTGCAAATCATACTACGATCACAATGTTAATCGCACAATTGTAGCGGATGCCCAGGTACACATTTAGAGTTTATCTACAACATTTTACTTTACTGCATTTTATCTTTCAAGTACATTTTATTTACCTGCAATTTGACTACTCTGCATACAAAACCAAAGCTGAAACCAAAATTGAAACAAAACCAAACCAAACGTTGATACCGAAAATGTGAAACATAAGTTGCCAATTNTACAACATTTTACTTTACTGCATTTTATCTTTCAAGTACATTTTATTTACCTGCAATTTGACTACTCTGCATGCAAAACCAAAGTTGAAACCAAAATTGAAACAAAACCAAACCAAACGTTGATACCGAAACCGTGAAACATAAGTTGCCAATCTTAAACACTTAAACCCTGGAGCCATCGCAACGACAGGAGCTTGGAGCCAACTTTGTGGGCAGCACGACGAGGAGTTTGAAGCGAGCAACAATAAGAATCTTCTTCAGCATTATCTCTTCTTTAGAAATAAATAATAAACCATAGGACTTTGAGGTAGCTCGCCTAGTGCGACTTAAATCTTCACACTCCCTTTTTAGGCTCCTGTACAACCATGTTGTGCAACGTAAGTCCTAACTCAACCTAGGTTCCGTGGTTGTCGTACGGTACGACATAAACCCTCATATCTCTGCGGGCTATTTGCATAATCATGTATGATGCAAGTGTAAGTCCCAAATAATAAAACTGGCAGGATCAAACACTTAATTAACATTGTCTCAAAAACTGTAGCCACACCGTAGGATAGTCTGGGAAGTCACCGAGATTTACCTCCGATCAGTGACATCCCCTACCTTCTCCTTCCTTTTGACTCCTGAAAATAAGTGTTCCGTATTGAGTCATTCACACTTGATTTTCCTCGTCCCACCATGAAAACCTAAACTTTGGAATCTTGAAGACTAATATATCTGATCATTATCGAGAGTTTTCTTAAGAGACCCCAGTCATTTGAGATGTAATTAACTATAGAGGCTTGACTTTATAGGGAACTTGGAACCCAGGTAAAATAAACTTTATTTAATCTTTGTATTAGATAGGAGAACTTGTCGGTCATGCATAAAAAGGTTCGCAGACCAAACGGATGTCACAAATTTTTTAGTTTGCAGGATTGAGTCTATCACTGAGGTCTACACTTATCTTTCGGGAAGGTGTAGTATTCGTGGTATCAGACACAATTATGCAAACTATTAGACGAACGAGATCCATTTGGTCTCATTTTTTAAAAAAATTAAAACATACTTCTTTCAAAATCTAAACTATATACCTCTTATACTTAAATTAAATTTCAAANGTGTAGTATTCGTGGTATCAGACACAATTATGCAAACTATTAGACGAACGAGATCCATTTGGTCTCATTTTTAAAAAAAATTAAAACATACTACTTTCAAAATCTAAACTATATACCTCTTATACTTAAATTAAATTTCAATATTTATTTTCACATTCATATTTTCAAATCTATCAAAAAGTTGACCGACAGTTGTACGATTTCAGTGCATGGATTTTGAATCTTTATGGGGGCTCAATTTGAGAAATCTGTCGAGAAAACACATTCTTTGGCTGGCAAAGAGCTTCAATGCGCCCGAACTTCTGTCTATCGATATGTGCCTACACAACACTATCAAAGTACTGAGAATTTTATTCCTTTTTCATAAGGGCACCTTTCGATTGTTGGGTGCTAGCACATCCTCTCAGGAATTCTGCTTCCTTTCTAGAGACCATGCCTCTCGGAGGGCATCCATCATCTGATCCTTCAGTTTCTTGATTTGTTGTTGTACGAACACCCTAGTGTTGTCAATGTTGTAGTGTCTTTGTTGTGTTTTTTTTTGTGTTGCAATTTTTTTCTGTAGCATGATTCATGCTCACCGTAGCTTTTGGGATGTTGAATCCTAATTTGTCTGTGAATCATACCCAATGAATACTGTATAACATGAGAGAAAATTGCATAATAATGAACAATAAATAATATTATTGACTAGCCTTTTGTCATTAAATGATTCCCTTATTTAGAGAGGGGGTATAATGTATGAAGTTACGTGTTTGCCTCAATTTTAATGGTGGTGGTTTTGCATGATTTTTCTAGTCTTTTACATGTATGTGCTTATGACCCGGTTACCCTAATTAAATTGAAAGCAGTGGGCCTTGGTTCGACAAGACTTGCTCGTCTGACCGTGTTGAATCAGAGTTGTCTGTTGNTAAATGATTCCCTTATTTAGAGAGGGGGTATAATGTATGAAGTTACGTGTTTGCCTCAATTTTAATGGTGGTTTTACATGATTTTTCTAGTCTTTTACATGTATGTGCTTATGACCCGATTACCCTAATTAAACTGAAATCAGTGGGCCTTGGTTCGACAAGACTTGCTCGTCTGACCGTGTTGAATCAGAGTTGTCTGTTTGCCTTTGACGGCCTTCGAATTGGCAAGACTGACTTGATTGACTTGGCTTTGCTGATTGGTCGTTCTAGTCTGACTGTTGACCGTTGATCCCTAGATGAGGAGCTCCTGCCCGTTTAACAATTCCAGGCTATCAGATAGAGGGTGAATTACTGTAATCCGATATATAGCTCCTTTTTTCGTCGAGGGTATCCTTCGGGATATTTGTGAGTTATGTTAGCCAATGCTTGGCCCTGATGAGGAATCCTAGAGGCGTTTATGAGATGACTGGCGATACAAAACTGTTCCCTTTCGTCAGATTAATGTCTTTACTTGGCTCGATTGGCCTTAATCCTTGGTTTGGATGGCCCACATTTGGTCGGCCTCCAGCTTTGGTTCAGTGGGTTGCATTTGGTNGAGGAATCCTAGAGGCGTTTATGAGATGACTGGCGATACAAAACTGTTCCCTTTCGTCAGATTGATGCCTTTACTTGGCTTGATTGACCTTAGTCCTTGGTTTGGATGGCCCACATTTGGTTGGCCTCCAGCTTTGGTTCAGTGGGTTGCATTTGGCCAGGTGATTGAGTCCTTTGGTCTCCTGCCAGTGGACTCTCCTTGTTATACTTCTCTATGTCCTAGTTCGTTATATCTGCTCAAGATTCGTGCTTAGCCATTTCTCATGCNTTGGTCAGGTGATTGAGTCCTTTGGTCTCCTGCCAGTGGACTCTCCTTGTTATACTTCTCTATGTCCTAGTTTGTTATATCTGCTCAAGATTCGTGCTTAGCCATTTCTCATGTACACCTATGTTTAGAAATAGGGTAAACAAGTTGAGATCAAATCAAATTTACTTTAAATCTAATCTTACTAATATCAAATACAATGTAATCCCAAACTATAATTTGTTCAATTTTCATGCTAGAATAAATCTAAAAATTCTTATTTGCTAAAATGAATCTTAAGCCTAAATTAATGGTTATGTTGAACTTATTTTTTGTGGAACGTAAAACAACATCATTCTCCATATGCCAAGTTTAGGGGTTGGCTTTATGAAATCATTGGCTGAAATTATCTTCAGAATTGATTTGATCAATCATTTTTACCCTATTCAAATTTGGGTCGATCTGAAATTAGAATTTTTTTTTAGTTTAAGTTGAATTTTGCCCACTCGAACTCAACTTTACTATATTACTTTTTATTGTTTAATTTTATTTTAATTAGGCACTCGGCGCTTCTCTTGTTTTTTTATGTAGCATATTTTCATTTTTGCTGCTTTAATCTAGAGTTGTTTTTTCTTCACTTAAGCTTGATGTGAGTGAGCTTTTTATTTCCCATCATTTCGACTTACATGGTGTAATATTTTTCATTGTAATTTTAGAAAATTTACCCTCCAGCATTTTTGATTTTCTTATATTGCATTGGTATTTGGAGTCATTTCTTCATTTTAACGATATGCTATTTTAATTCTAAATACTTGTTATTGTAGATGTCCCGAGTTTTTTTTTAAATTGTATCTATTTTACTCTCACTGAGTTTGGTTGATATCATTCATCTTTGTACTCTCAGTTTCCAATATTGTGTTGCACTACTAGGCAACTCATGCATAATTTTTTACTTATTCTTAAGCTGACTTTTTTTCTATCCCTTTAATTGCAAACTCAGCACTTGGGAGAAATAACATACCNATTTTTAACGAATTTAATTTCATTTTGTCAAAGTAAGTTCTCTTTATCTCGACTGGACCCGGGGCTTGAAATTAACTAAGAAAGGAACAGACTGTTAGTCGGCGAAATTCAATTTTCAATTATTCTATTTCTATCACAAGTTGTTTAATATCCAAATGTTAATTAAAGGTGCTACTATTGAAAGAATTTTAATTAACATATAAAAATTTCTTTCTAGTTGCTGATGTCATCCCCTATACTCATTAGCTTTTCTAGTATTCATCTTATTCCAAAACTTAAAACCTAATAAAAATATTAAAATAATGTAATGAGTTATCCAAGATAACATAGTGGAGCAATTATACTTCTAATTCATAGTAACTGAAAGAAAGCACTATGCATGTTGGTTTCGTTTAATATTTTTTAAAAAAATCATGTAATAATCTAATATTTGTGTTCATGACATTTACTCGTTGAAATGTATTTAAATTTTGATATGCATTAACTTTAATTTTACTCTTCAATGTTTAATCTTTAACTTTAACTTCATACTCTTAAAATTTACATGTCATATGGGCACCATTAAACCATTACCTAACACTAGGGCTGTAATCGAACCAAGCCGAGCTGAGTATGTATTTTTTTGACTTGACTTGGTATAATTATAAGTTTTCATGTTCGGCTTGAGCTTGTGTCAAACTTTCATGCACTGTTCAAGCTTGACTTGTTTAACTTTTTCAATGTATGAACATTATTTGTACTTGATTTGTTTGTAACAAGGGAATGAGTATTTAAACGAGCTAAAAATTCAATCAAGAATCAAGATTTTCACATTAAAATTTAAATAATTTTGCAATTATAATCGCAACTACTAAGATGTTGATTATGAAATCTAAAATCTTTAAATTTTACTAATAAGCTACATAATTTTTATTGATAGGACTACATTAGTTCAAATTTTGTAAATGGAAGGACTAAATTGATTTTAAAAGTTATAAGGAAAATCATTTACTTAGTTATATTAAAAAGAAAATAATAACAATAAGGTAATTCACATTATTGTGGTTGATAATTGCAGTGTGATGGTCATAAAAAATGAACTCATTATATTCAAAATTTTGAAGACTCAAGATAATTTTCTTATGACGCTATCTTTAAGAGTAAATATCTCATTCTAAATTACCATTAACTTATTAATAAACTAAATATATAATTAATAATTAAAAAAATATCATTGATATAATAATATATTAATATCAAATCTATAGTTAATTGAATTATAATAGATTAAATTTCATTTAAGTAATATATCATATATGTAATGCAAGTTATTATTGAGCTTAATCTTGAGTATTTAATAAGTTAATTGTTGAACGACACACGAGTTTGTTCCTTAACATAAACGAAGAAGTTCGAGTATGTTCATGTTTAGATCGTTTAAGCTTCGAGCTTTTAAAAATGGTTCAAGCTTGTTTATTTACTAATTTGAACGAACATGATTGATCCTTCATTGAATTGAGTTCAAGTTATTCATCGAGTGCATTGGTTAATTTTTTGCTCTAACACACCTCTGACCAATATTCTCCTGTCAAATTATTAATTCGTGATTTAAATTATACAGTTGCCTGAGATGGAAAGATGCATTATTGCTTTTGATCGATATTCTTTTGTCGACACAACTGTTAGCAATCTAAACATTACAATTACTTGAGGTGGGGAGGAAGGGTAACATTTATGTGCATGGGTACTGGGCGCTCTCTGCCTGTACCATAAGGGTGAGCACATCCTCTTAGTATGCACATACGACATTCATATCTACATCATTTTATTTTTCAAAACATACATTCTTCTTTTATGAGACATTTTACATTTATCTACTAATGAATAAATGTTTACTAAATCTTTAGATTATGAAATAGATTGATATATGACATATATTTGAATTTAATTGTATTGTTGTAATGTCACATTTTAAAAAAACTATAAGGCATTTGTTAATTTATAAATATCAACATGCATGCTTCATGCAGAACAATATGAAAATTCAATTGTAACCTAAGCCTCAATGATTTATAATATAGTATTAAAAACAAATAAAAATATATCTCAAACTTTTTGTCTTTCTTTCTTCTATTACTCTTCCAATTTAGTAACTTGAACTTGTCAAAATCAAATATTTTTCAGTTAAGTTTGCTATTCAGATTTATCAATCTCAATTAACATTAATTTAATAATTCAAAATAACTTACATAAATAACAACATCAAGCCTATTCATTCTTTTCTTATCTCCTTGCAAAAATTCATGATCCAAAGCTCTTATCTTTTGGATGAAAATTTTTTTAGTCACTGATTTGAACTATACCATAATTTCATATGAATGTTTAAATAAAATTTCAATTATATAACTTAAGTTCTAAAAAGAAATTAATAAACTCTTAACTCAATAAAGCTCGGCTCGTCTACATTGCATCTGAGGATCCTTCTTTCGTACATAAGCCACATGTTTCTCCTTCTCTCTTCTTCTACTCGAACCTGCATAGGAATGCTTGGCTTAGTTTTATTTCTTTCTTGTCCATAATGTCGATCACACGTGGAACGACCAGTTTCACTGTGGCTTCAACTTGTTTATATTTCGCACGGGACTCTTGCTCGATATACACTCTCGCGTGAAGGACTATCTTTCCTTCTCTTTTGCTTCATCTCTTACATGCACTTTAGCTAGGGTTTGTGCCGTCACCACTTCTTCCATCGCAAATGACAATTTCAAACAACGTTGCCTACTCTTCTGAAGCGCAAAAAACTCTTCTTCTGCACACACATGGCTAGGGTTTCTCCAGCGGCTTCAAAATTTGTTTTCCATTCTCTTGCTTGAGTGCCATGTCATACAACATCATCACCTTTTCTTCATCGTCTCCTGCTCTCTCTCCGCCTTCTTTATTTCGTTCGGTTCGAACCAGACGTTCGACCCTTCAAATGAAACTGTTGAGATGGATTCTTCCCTTTGAAATGGCCTCATCAAAATTATTTTATTTTATTTTATTTATATTATTATTATTATTATTTTAACACAGTTATTACAGTATTCCTTCATAAAAATTTCATCATCAAAATTATAAACTTCTCAGAAGTTAACTATTATGTTGTTGAAACATGAATTATCTCAAAATTATCATGTCTAATTCTGATTAAGTGTCTGATTGGGACAACTGCAGCTTATCGATAAACTGTTGCAGATAAGCTGACTGATTGTTTGTTTTTTTGCAGTTGTAAAACATATGTGCGACAACTGTTTCTGGATAAAAGAACATTTCATCCATATATAGTAATGTTGTTTGTAACAGAACAATCATAANGATTCTTCCCTTTGAAATGGCCTCATCAAAATTATTTTATTTTATTTTATTTATATTATTATTATTATTATTATTTTAACACAGTTATTACAGTATTTCTTCATAAAAATTTCATCATCAAAATTATAAACTTCTCAGAAGTTAACTATTATGTTGTTGAAACATGAATTATCTCAAAATTATCATGTCTAATTCTGATTAAGTGTCTGATTGGGACAACTGCAGCTTATCGATAAACTGTTGCAGATAAGCTGACTGATTGTTTGTTTTTTTGCAGTTGTAAAACATATGTGCGACAACTGTTTCTGGATAAAAGAACATTCCATCCATATATAGTAATGTTGTTTGTAACAGAACAGTCATAGCAATATATTTGATAATTGAGAAACAAAAATTTCTCTTCAGAACATTACAAAAAATAAGATATACACTTTACTTAACAATGAGTATTATGATTATTAAAATAAAGAAAAATTTATTAAAATAACATTTAATAATAAAATAATATTATTTTTCAGATATAGATGACGTATGTCACGAGCTACGCCGTCATCCTGGGATACTATCCATTCCCAATTACTCGGCGGTGGAATCTGCTAGACTGTCTGCCCACCAGAAGAAGTCACACTTCTCCTTGATTTTTCACGAACACATATAGANTGACGTATGTCACGAGCTACGCCGTCATCCTGGGATACTATCCATTCCCAATTACTCGGCGGTGGAATCTGCCAGACTGTCTGCCCACCAGAAGAAGTCACACTTCTCCTTGATTTTTCACGAACACCTATAGGNGTGGGAAGATGTGGAAAGTTGTACTTGTTATTCTGTTTGTATCTTTGAAAATTTTACTGTCGTGTGCGCTGCGCCCATTTAGTCATACCAAAAGTGAAACACATGTTGAAGTCGCAAAAGACCATGACATTCTACGTCGGCGAACCGCAATGGTCAATGAATACATTCTTCTCATTATTTAGCACGTGCACACTGGAAAGATAATGATGGGTTACGTAATACCGTTATTTTTTTAATTGAATGTAATAAATTTAAGACATTGCTTTCAAGAACAACATGTATCGTGCATCGTGTGAAGTTTCTGTGGTGTCTTCTTGAACGTAAGATCTGTTGGTTATATGACTTGTGAAGAAAGACTCACAAGTGCTTTCAACCCCATTGAAAAGTAGCCATTAAATGTTTTAGAGTGTTGAAATTGCTCTATTGCTCATCATATTGATTTATTTTGTAAAAATATGTAGAGGGTTATCGCCAACACCTCTCGCGAAGTCATCCTGGAAGAGCCATGGAGTCCATGATTTCAATGTAGTTCATCCAACAAATCATTGAATACCAC
>JXCR01091067.1:31487-68504 GCA_002079205.1 Phalaenopsis hybrid cultivar | reverse complement strand
TCCCTCCCTCTCTTTTGATCTCCAACACCCTATTCAATGGGTGTGTCACTAGGATAGATTTGGATTTAACGTCCTAAAAGGTATGGAGAGCATGGAGTCATATTGTCAACAAAAAGAGAAGCACAGAGATCCCAAAGAGAATGGAGTGACTAAAGGGCAGTAGTTAACATAGATCCCCACGCGACAACATAAAGTAACATATGCAGAGAGAAATACAGGAGATGAGGACCTAGCTAATGTGGTCGATAGACCAGACCGCTGAAGTCCCCTTCCCGGGCCGACACCCCCCTAAATGGGTTTCTTAATCAGAAGGATTACAGTGTTCATTCTGATTCATTTAAGAAGATTGAAGGGAACTCGTAGATTAGCTAGCGTTCTGGTAGAAGAATTTCCTTTTTCATCCAAATTTATTGAAAGAAAGGGGCACCAAAACAGTGCTTTACCCCTAGATGTCCAGTCAACTGCTGTCATAGCATGATCTCGGAGTCCGTAAGGGCAAAACAAACCTTAGGAGATGGTGCTAGCGCACAAAGGCCGGAAGGCGAACCCCAATTCTGAGGAAGCCACTGACTCTCAGTACCAAGATAGGGTGGGTCCACATATGTGGAAAAGCAGCGAGCATGGTGCACTGAAGCACCACAACAGCTGGAGAATGCTTTCTCCCTCCAAATATCCTGAACTAAGCCCCTAGAAAACATCAAACTGCCAACCTTATAGACCTACTAAGGGAGGTTATACCCCAACGACTATATTGGTGCATTTGAGTTGGCCTGTGTGCTTACTCAAAATATCAAATGAGTTCAATGTTGTATGTTCTTCACAACCTTAAGGTCTTCACCCTTGAAGTGATTTCATGGGTTTTTAGTCGGAAGCATCTGCAGTTTTGTTTATTTCAAAAAGTTGTTCTTACCACAAGTCGCCAGTGCCTAGAGACCCACCAAGAGAGTTCGGTCCACGTGGCAACTAAAGTAGGGAGAACACGAGAGCCTCTGCATATTCATCACACATTTATGGCAAGAAATGTTAGAGGTGAAGTGCCTCAATGTTGGCGCAACCATAAACGTCTTAAAGCAGGCCTTCTTGTCTGAAAAAATTTTGCATGACCTCAGTACTACTGAGCCCCAAGGCTTGCTAGAACAGTTAGATAGGGCCAACATGCACATGATAACAGAGGAAAGTACTACCAAGCAGGAACCAGAAGGCCGGCTGGCCCAGAAAAGAGTTATCTCTGACATTGAGACAAAGAAAAGAAAGGAGCACATGACACATATTCGTTGTCATTTTAAAAAAGGCCAGTCCACGTGAAACAATGGAGGAACCAGGCGCCATCAGCAACACAACCGACAGACGAGGAATCAAGACCCTCAGCCAATTAGGTACTATGAGAAGCCAGCAACACTACATGCATTCATTTAGATATCGTAAGGGCTTGCAAGCTACTCCTTTGAGGGCATCAATGATATAAATCGTGGATGTCATTCAAGGAAAATACTATTTTAAGAGCCAGAGGTTTTCTCCTAGACGTGAGAATATATTGCCACAAGAACCATTGGGATCACAACCACATTGCAGAGGAATATAGGCACTTATGGAATATTGTCAAAGAGTTAATCAAGGTAGGAATGATGAAGGATTTTATGGCCATAAGACACTCAATCCATAGAAGAGAAAATGCCAGTGTTTGAGGCTCTATTTGGGCCCACTCCAACAAAGGTTGTCCATATCGTGAGGATAATCCAATGAAGATTACTCTCTTTCTTTCCTCCACCCTACCTTTTGTACTCTTTATATAAAAATTTTTTGATTGAATTTACTTTTCTCTCTGTTAGCAATTTCAAGTCTCCCATCTATTGACCGACTAAGAATGCATATAAAGTAAATTTGTTCCATGCTAATAGAAGATCCAAAACTTTCAAAATAAGAAAACACTCAGAGAACTGAGGAAAGATAGGGAAGCGAGCTGGGAGTTTGGATAAAAGAAGAATGTCAGCCATGACTCCCGGATCGTTAGTCTTAGCATTAAAAGAAGACTGTCAGTCACAGCGCTAAGATTGCCTGGTTGATCATGAAAAGAAAACTGGTAGCCACGACACCAAGATTGTCTAGCTAAGCACTAAAAGCAGGCAACTAGCTGCGGTGCCAAGATCGTTCGCTGAGCACCAAAGAAGACGGTCAGTCGTGGAGCCAAAATTGTCTTGCAGAACACTACAAAAAGACTGTTAGCCGCAGCACAAAGATCGTCTAGTATCAGTTGTGGTACCAAGATCACCTGGTTGAGCACTAAATGAAAGAAGCTGGCTATGATGCAGATATCACCCAATTTAACACTAAATGAAAGCATTTAATCTTGGTGCTAAGTTTGTCAGATTGTGTGTTAAGTAAAAAACAACAACTGTGGCGCTGACATGTTTTAATTTTATGTGTTTTTATCTATAACATGATTGCATTTTCTATGTTATTTTTTTTATTTATCACATATTTACATTTGAAAAATATTTTTTATTGATGTTGTGCAGGTTGCAAGGTTAAATATTAATAATTTAGAATGAGAAAATTAAGCAAAAAGTGCCCCGAAGCAGTGTGATCAAACTGCAAATGGGTGTGACACTCCCCCTGGCCAGAATAGTAGTGTGATCACGCCACAATCTGGTGTGACCACACCGCACTTGCAGTTTTGTGGAGTTACCATGCCAATTGTGGTGTGGCCGCGTTGATGAGCAGGAAAAAACTTTAGGAAGGTAATTTGATGAACCAAGCTAGAATCTTACTAATTTGATTTAGAGTTTGGAACTTAAGGCTAGCTTAGTCCAAAATTGAGGGCACAGTGGGTAATCTTGAGTGACATACTAGAACCTATCCAACATAACCAAGGATTTAAGAACTTACCTTTAGGTAGCCAATGTTCTTCATGCACTCAGAAGAGGGTAAAGTATAGGTTTGCTCCTATTATCACTGACCACATTAAATTCTAAGCATTCCATTCCTACACCTTGATGCACCCTAGTGTGTGTTGTTTTTCTGCGTGTTTTATGTAAATTTAAATCCACGGTAACAATGTCAAGAACATGACCCGTCATGAAATTACGCAGTAACTTAGCTTTTCAAAAACATGGTAAAAAACTTGACCCAATTTATATTAAGTAGTTAATGTGAAAAATCAAAATATTTATAAAATATATAAAATAGTTCACATAATAGTGGTTTTACGCAAGTGCATGCATCACTTCAATTAATATAGGACTTTCTTTAAAAACCCTAGTATTGATCCCACGAAGAAGCAAGGTAAGAAATCTCTTAGGTTAATTCTAGTCTACTACTATAAGCAATTAGTTTGGAAGGTTAATTAAAGTGGTTTTAATGTATGCTAATGAAATTAAGTTTATTAATTTAATTTCTAAACTTTAAAGTTAAATTTACTAAGACTAAACAAAGTTTTGTGATGAAAAGTTCAAATTTAAAAAATTATCCTTCCCACAACAATGAATTTTGGTTAATAATATAGATAAATGGTTTGAATTTGTATCGTGTCAAATAAGCATAATTTTAAATCTCTACACTGATTCAGTCTTATAGAGAATCATTGGCTAATCTCGGGTTTAGTCCCTAAATCCATGGTTAGGCTGGGAGGATATTGACTCTCACTCCAGAGCTTCCACTTCCCTTCCTCTGAAGGCTAACACTCGCTTTAGTATTTAAACACAAAGACCAATTTGGGGATTTTAGTCTGTCACCCTAAAATTTCCAATTTTACGCCCAACAATGTATATTTTTCTATTTATTTGCACCTAATTCCATGAACGAAACACTCCTACATGGAATTAAATGTGATTCTCACTCTGTTGTAGAACTCATATTCCATTTCCCAGATCATATGTTTCATAACAGATTTTAACATTTCAATTGGCCAGATTGAAAAGTAGCCTAAGAATAGAGTGGAAAAATCATCACAATTTGTTTTATATTTTAAAATTTGCACATCCAAATTATCTCTTCATTTCACCATATCTCAGAGTATGGAGAAAGATAAAGAATTCTACTCAGAACTCATGAGGAAAATATGACAAAACACAGATTTTTAATATAAAAACAAGTTTACAAAATAAAGAAATGAAAGAATACAACTTATCTTAAGCTCCTCCTCAAACACATCCTTCAAAGTTCCCTTGTAGCACTTCTCTCTTTACAATTAACACTAAATTCTCTCTTAGAAGTGTAATGAAGAGAAACCTCTCACCTTCTTTCTCCTCTTACAATTCTTCAAGAAAATCCTCTCCACACACAAGAATTTACTCTACGACACACACACACACACACACACACACATAAACCCTCACACATGCACACTCCCACACACCCCATGAGAGGCGCCAAGCCCTCTTTTTTAAAGAGACACCAATTCCTTCCTTTTTCCTAAGAGACAAATCTATTCATCCAAAAGATATGTCTCTTCATTCAAGATCCTTCTTCAAGTGTCTAGATGCAATAAATCACTTCATTGGATGTTTGAATCACTTGTGATCTTGCTAGAACATCCAAATCTGCCAAAAATTGGTCCATAACCATCCCAGGAACTGTCGGCATCGGTCGGGGCGCCGTCGGCGCCGGTCTACAACAGCTTCACTGTTTTGCTCTGTTTTGCCCCATTTCAGTTGTGTTTCATTCCTAATAGATAGACCTACAAAATAAGCATGAAAACAACCTTTCTTTAAAGTGTAATTTCATTCAAAAATGTGTGAGAAGTGTAAATGAGATTAAGCATAGAAAGACATCGAAATGTGTCAGGATAGAATTTTCTTTCTTGCTCGTTTTTGCTCCAAATTGCACCGTTTTTGCTTCTTTTCTGCAAAACTCCATTTATTATCCCTAAAACAAAAAATATGCAAAATATCTTCCTTTAAAGTGTAATATCATTAAAATATATTAAAATTGAGCATAAAATATATATGAAAAAGTAGTCATTTTTTAGGCGAATCACGCCTTATCTAAGTCATCACAAGAGAGAGGTAGTTTTTAAATTTCAAAATTTACGAAACCAATTTATCTAGTTAGGTTTATCTTTAGATTTAGGTTTTTATTTAGGAGTAGTTTTTAGAGAAAACCTTTAATCGACAATCCAATTTAAGACCTGATAGTAATATAATAGAATTAGCAATGAGATTTCTTACCTCTCTTCTCTATGAGATCGATACTATGGGTTTTAAAGAAAATCCTATATTACTTGAAACAATGTGTGCACTTGAAAATGATAAATCAAATTCTAAACTTTATAACATATCTATTTTGCACACTAGTTGTCTAAAGGAACTGGGTCAAGCTTTTTACCAGGAAACTAAATACTGCGTAATTGCGGGTTATGACCATGATTTCTTATGGCATTAGCAAATTCTAAGGCTGAAATGCTATGATGTACCACTGTTCTATGATTTAATACATTGTTGGGTGGAAGTCCTTGCATGAGATTCATCCTTAGATTATTTATTTCTTTTAGAAATTGCAACTACATAGGTGTTTAGGATAGCTAAGAAATTAGATTCATGAACACTAATTACCTTCTTGGGTGTAACATTTTTAGCAGGTTATTGAAAACTATTTGTGGTCATTTCTTCTATTAATTGGTAAGATTCATCAAAATATTTATAAATTAAGAATCCTCCTACAACAGCTTCTATTATGGATCTCAGGCAACCAACTAATCCATTGTAAAAAGTTTGAATGATTAGCCAATTATGTGGGGCATGATGTGGGTACCTTTTAAGTAATTCTTTGAACCTCTTTTAGGCTTCATAACTAAAATTTTCGTTGATTTGAGTGAATGAGGAAATTGCACTCCTAGACTCTACAGTTTTGGATGTCTGTATGCTTGTTGTGTGTGATAGTATATTAGGGTGATCTTTTGTAGGGCGTCGTGTCTATATCTACACACACAGGTGCTAATAAGGGGAGCTCATGATGATTTCTAACCCTTTCTTGCAGGTGCTTATAACTCCCCCAATTTTAAAGTACGATCTGTTTCACGTTGCATGGTGTGCCCCGCTAATACTTATTTTATGCATGTCGAGTCTTTATTTTCTTTTTTGGATGTATTTGATAGATTCCTAAAAGACTCTGTATCGAAAATAAGGTTCAGACATGAGTTTTAAGGCAAATGATGCATCAAACCATATGACGGAGACCTAGAGCGATAGCTCGTGTCCTGTACCTTAAGTCCAAATGTTAAATTCTTTTACAGACTTAGGACCGGGCAAGTACATGCGAGGTTCGACTGCATTTACTTCTTTTCCTGGATTATGTTGTCATTCCAGTAGCATTTGGCCTCTTTTATATATTCTTTTGGAGTGCTTCCGTTTCTTTTATCTTTGTATGCCTTGCATGTTTGGAGTGCTTTATAGTGTTTCTTTCTGTGTATATGGATCTCATGAAAAATACAGTCTAGGCTCACCAGGGATCCTAATATTCTAATTCTTCCTACTTAAAAATTATAATAATAAAATATTAAGATAATCCAAAATTTTAGGATTATTACTTTCAGGATTTTTCAAATTTGTCTTTTCTGCTTGGTCTTCGGGCCAGTTTTTAAAATGGGCCACATAAATGGCTATAACCCAATCATAAATGGCTATAGCCCAATCATACTTAATAGGGTCTTCACATCTAGGATTATAGTAGATAACTGCATCATATTTGCATGTCTTTAGGAGAAGCCCCTGTGCTTGTCCAATCTGATTAGCCCAAGATAACTTTGCTCAGGTGGTTGTCTAGCACACTTAGGGTGTTAGGAGGCTCCCCGATTTAGATGGTGTTTAAGTTCTCTTGTTGGAGCATTTCTAACTTTGTAGATGAACATCTACTTTTTTCTTATTCTCAGACATCTTTTCCATTTTGGCAGCTGCAAGACCCATCTCTTGGAGCTCCAGCCGATAGTTATAAGATATAGTTTCATTTCTCTAACCTTAGGGCTACAAAGGTTCCCCATTGATGACTCAATTCACTTATTGCTGACTGGGAATATAATAATGTATTGGGTTAACTACCTTCATGGTCAGGTAGACCTGGGGTCTTAGTGGCTTGGGATGATGGGTCCATTGTACCCCCACTTGACTACCTTTATCTTTTAGGGATTATTCCTTCCCTCCATTGACTACCCCTGTTGAGCCCTTTTACTCTTTTACCTTTGTTGGCATCACACTGATGGGCCAAGGCAATGCTCATTAAGGCATCTAAGTTTGGTGCTTTATTATTCATACCTTTGCTCGGTAATGATGAAAAAAACTTGACAAGCCAAAACTTACCACGAGGCAAGTTGACCGTACAATGCAAGTGCACATGTCAAGCAATTTTTTGGTTAATGAGTACAGCGTATCGATCTCATAGGTTGAGTACCGCGCATTGATCCCTTAGGTACTATTTAACCACAAAACTACTTGACATGTGCACTTGCATTGTATGACCGACTTGCCCTGTGGTAAGTTTTGGCTTTTCAAGTTTTTTTCATCATTGTCGAGCAAAGGTATGAATAATCATTTTTTCTTGTTAAAATAAATTAGTTGAAAAACATAGGACCTAAGTTTGGTACTTTTATTTTGTTATTTTTATTTTATGTTTTTTTTGTTGCTACATCTGTATTTATGTTGTGATTCTTTGCAGATGTTAAAAAATTAAAAAGCTAAAAACTCTAAAAAAAACCAAAAACCCAAAAATATTTTGCTTTTAATTTATTTTTTGGCTCTTTTGTTTTATTTGACATATTATGTCTTGCATTTACATGCTAGTTTGTTGACTGACTTGTGTGAGTTAGTGTGATTGTATAATGCATGATTCCTTTTTATTATCCTTTTTATGCCTAGGAGAGCTAAGGCTAACCTTGCCACTTTTAACCTTAAGATCGATAAAACTCTTAGCGTCTTAAAAGATTGTACTTGTTTTCTGAAACATCTTTTGAGATAGTTGGCCCTAACACCCCCACCTTAAAATAACTTAAGGAGCATGCCAAATCATTTATTAAATAAATCCATATGAGCATAAACTACCCATCTATAGAAGCCAACACCTTTGAACCACAACTTGACATAATCCAGATGGTTTAAAACAACCAGTATGGAGGATTCTCCTCTGAAGTCACCAACCATCACTTAGCTAATTTTCTTGAATTGTATGCCACCTTTCAATATAACGGTGTCCCAAAAAATAACATTAAATTAATGCTTTTTCCCTTTTTCTTAATGAATAAGGCTAAGGTATGGCTAAACTCTCTTACACCAGGATCAATCAAGTCCTATAATGACTTAGTAAAAAATTTCCTAGCCAAATACTTCCTTCCATCCAAAACTATAAAGTCTAGAAATGAAATTACCTCATTCACTCAAATCAATGGAGAGTCCAGTTATGAAGCCTAAAAAAGGTTCAAAGAATTACTTAGGAGGTACCCGTGTCATGCCTCACTTGATTGGCTAATCATTCAAACTTTTTACAATGGATTAGTTGGTTTCCTAAGATCCATAATTGAAGTTGATGTAGGAAGATTCTTAATTTATAAATATTTTGATGAATCATACCAATTAATAGAAGAAATGACCTTAAATAATTTTTAATAGCCTGCTGAAAGCATTGCACCCTAGAAGGTAATTAGTGTTCATGAATCTATTTTCTTAGTTATCCTAACTGCCTATGTAGTTGCAATTTCTAAAAGAAATAGAAATCTAAGGATGAATCCCATGCAAGGAATTCTACACAACAATTTATTAATTCATGGAATAGTGGTAGATCATAACGTTTTAGCCTTAAAATCTATTAATGCCTTGGAAAATCATGATCATAATTGACTCGACCCATAATTATGCAGTATTTAATTTTTTGGTAAAAAACTTGACCCAGTTTCTTTAGGTAGCTAGTGTGCAAAATAAATATGTTGTAAATTTTAGAATTTGATCTATCATTTGCACACTAGGGGTTTTACGTAAGTGCACATATCGCTTCAAGTAAAATAGAGTTTTCTTTAAAACCCATAATATCAATCTCACATAGAAAGGAGGTAAGAAATCTTGTAGGCTAATTCTAGTCTACTAGTATCATGTCCTAAATTTGATTGTAGATTAAGGGTTTTTTCTAACAAAAACTCCTAAATACAAACCTAAATCTAAAGATAAACCTAACTAGATAAATTTGTTTGGAAAATTTTGAGATGTAAAAACTACCTCTCTTGTGATGGCATAGATAAGGTGTAGGAATGAAATGCTTAGAATTTAATGTGGCCAGTGACAATAGGAGCAAACCTATTCTTTACCCTCTTTTGAGTGCATAAAGAATATTGACTAACCTATAATTAAGTTCCTAAATCCTTGGATATGTTGGGTAAGTTCTAGTTTGTCACTTTAGATTACCCACTGTGCCCTCAATTTTGGACTAACCTAGCCTTAAGTTCCAAACTCTAAATCAATATAGTAAGATTCTAGCACATCCCTTAGAAACACCAATTTAAACCTATTGGCATCAATTTTTTATGCCACGAGTGTAGGGTAACCACTTGCATCGCTTAGTTTATGGCACGTTCATAATGTTTGATAGTTTAGACACCCACCCGGGACCTCTTTGGCCCTTGTCCAGGGCAAGTAGCTAGGTTTGGTGGCAATTCAACCCTACCCTGGAAAATTTCCTCTGGGAAGCCCATCCAAAATGTGAGGCATGGTTGATGCGTAACATGATCATTAGAAGTCACCAAAAGCCCATATGGAGCCTCCTACAACCTTAGAAAGCCACATAGTCCACTTACGCACGCTACGGGAAAAATAGTGTTCGGGACACCCTACCCTCACCTTAACTTAAGACAATTGTTGACACTGATTTCTTTGGTGAATTTCTGACCTAAATGCTTCATTTTGAAGCCATAGGACCACATTTCATTCATATGGAGTCTCTCACAACATCTGGGACAAAAAGATGCTTTGTCGGGCATTCCCGATGAAAATCATAATTTTGGGCTAGAACAACACCTTGAGGTCATCCCTAGGGACCCACACACCTAAAGTAGCTTTTTGAACCATGACCAAAGAAAAATATGTTAAGATTTCATACCTATTTTATACTAATATTGATGATATTTCACTTTAAAGAAGGGTATTTTTTATGTTTTGTTGGAGGCACGTTGAATTATGGTCATTGGAGCAAAAAGATGCAAAATGGAGCAAATTTGGAGCAAAAATGACCAAAATATGAAAATTTGAACTAAGGCGCTGACGGCGAGCCCAACGACGCCTACAATGGGTTTTTACCGAGAGTCCAGAATCAAATATCCTAGAAGGCCGCCGACGGCGAGAACGACGGTTCTCTTAACAGGTGCATTGAATGTGGACGATTTTTCAAGGGACGCTTAGGCAACTCTTGGAAAACTCTTCTACAACTTTAAGAGAAACATTTGGGCCAAAAAAAGAGGAGCCCCGTGGTGGTGTCCGCTAAGTTTTTGTTGTTTGTAGAGTGTAGAGAGTTTAATTGAGGGTCAGTATTGTGGGAACTTCTTCGAGAGATTATAAGAGTGGAGGGAAAGTGAGAGATTTCTTTCTCCTTACCGCTTCAAAGAAGAATTATGTGTGCTAAAGAAAGGAAGAGATTCAGAGGAACTTTGAGGAGTTTGCTTGGGGAGGAATTAGAGATAAGTGGAAGAAAGGAAGAGATTCAGAGGAACTTCAAGGAGTTTGCTTGTGGAGGAATTAGAGATAAGTGGTATTTACTTATTGAAGTTTGTATGACTTTGCTTTTATATATAAGTTCTAAGTTTTGTCGTATCTTTTCCATGAGTTCTGAGTAGTTTTCTCTTTCTCCTTATCCTGAGATTTTGTGAAATGGTGATTTGAATTGGTTGAGCCATGAGAATGTTAAAAAAGTTGTGATGATCTTTTTACTTTGATCTTAATTTACTCTTAATCTGGCCACTGATTTGTTTAAAATATGTTGAGTTTTACAACTAAAGTGAATATTACATCCAAGATTTAGGGAGGTCAAAGTCATTGAAAGTTGGGTGCAAATAAATAGGGAAATAAAATTATCGGGCGTAGAATTTGAGATTTTAGAGTGACAGACTAAAATCTTTAATTCGGTCCTATCGTTTGGGTGCTGATGTGTAGATGTTAGCCCTCAAGTGAGGGGAACGTGAAAGCTCCAAAGTGAGAGTCGGTATCCTCCCAGCCTAGATTTGGTCCTATCGTTTGGGTGCTGAAGTGTAGATGTTAGCCCTCAGGTGAGGGGAACGTGGAAGCTCCAAAGTGAGAGTCGGTATCCTCTCAGCCTAGCCGCGGATGCCCTCAGGTGAGGGGAACGTGGGAGCTCCGAAGTGAGAGCCGGTATCCTCCCAGTTTAGCCACAGAATTAACCAAGCATAGGATTAGTCAATGTTTTTTATGCCTGGACCAAAGGGTAAAGAATAGGTATGCTTCTATTTGACACAATACAATTAGAACTAATTCACTTTATCCATTCACTTCAATTTCTTGACAAGGAGAAGGATGCTTTCTTATATATTGAACTTCACATTAGAAACTTTATTAGTAGAGTTAATTATCTAAGAGTTTGTTAAAATTACATATTCATTTCAATTGCCTATTAGTGACAAATAAGTAATTTGAACTGTATTGTTGTATTGATTTTCTAAATCCTAGTTCGCAGCCTCTAGTATTACTCCATGTGGGATTGATATCCAGAACTCTATTAGAGCCCTGTATTACTTGAGTGATACGTATGCTTGCGTTCATAAGTGTGACTTTACAATTATTAAATATTTTATACACATTTTTTATCAAATCTATAACTGTTGTCAAGTTTTTTGGGCCTTTGCCGGGGACTTAAATCTTCTAGCAACAATATCAAATTCTTGTATTTTTAAGCATATATAAAGTCACTGTCAAGTTTTTGGCACCGTTGCCGGAGAGTAAAAAAATATCATAAATAGAATAACATACAAATTAGGACTTATTAGAAAATTTTTACTTGGAATTGCAACTTATTTTCATATCTAGTTAACTATTTTTCTGTGTACTGATTTCAATTGTATGTGTAAATTTAGACCTGAAAATCTTATACCCTACGATTCAGATTTTAGAATGCACTATTAGGAGAATTAGAAAACTAAGAGAAGAACCTAGAAATCCTGACACAATGAAAAACAATGTGAACAATCAAGAAATAGAAAAAGAACATCAACTGAGACCTCTACGAGATTATGCATATCCTACAGCAGATGAAATTCATGTATCTATCCAAAATCCCGATGTAGCTGCTAATTCATTTGAGCTTAAACCTCTTATTATTAAAATGGTACAAAACAATCAATTCAGAGGTACACCAAATGAAGATCCTCATTTACACCTCGCTATTTTTTTAGAACTTTGTGCTACCTTTAAATATGACAGAGTTTCAAAGCATACTGTTAGACTTAGACTTTTTCCTTTTTCACTTAGGGATAAGGCTAAGATGTGGTTAAATTTGTTAGCACCTGGATCTATTAGAACTTGGGGAGAACTTTCACAAAAATTTCTATCCAAATATTTCCCTCCATCCAAAACTGCTAAACTTAGAAATGACATAACATCATTTTGTCAAATTGATCGAGAGTCGATATATGAAGCTTGGGAGAGATTTAAAGATCTTCTTAGGAAGTGCCCACATCATTCGTTACTAGTTTGGTTGATAATTTAAACTTTTTACAATGGATTAGTGGGATCTCTTAGATCGATTATAGATGCTGCTGCTGGTGGTTCTTTAATGTCAAAAACTTTTGATGAGGCTTATTCTTTANCTTTTGATGAGGCTTATTCGTTAATAGAAGAGATGACTACCAACAATTTTCAATGGCCCTCTGAAAGGGTAAGTCCTAAAAGAGTAGCTAATATCCATGATTCTGATGCAATATCTATGTTAGCTTCGCAGATTACTGCAATATCAAGAAATTCGATCATTATTGGATAATTATTCTCCAACACCTACTATGATGGAAGAGAATTCATCTGGGCAATTTATGGATGTTCAAACTTCTTATGAGACTCTAAATGCTATTAACAATAGACACAATAATCCATATTTGAACTATTATAACCCAGGTTGGAAGAGTCGACCCAACTTTAATTGGAATAACAATTCTTCTACAAATTAACAATGGACAAACAACCCAGTAAACCCATTGGGAAATTCATCCAACCAAGCAAATGGTAATTGTAGACCTTCTTATCCTCTAGGATTTAACAGTAACACTCAATTTAAAGAAAAAAAGTTGTCTATGGAAGTATGATACTAAAAATTAAACAGTAACACTCAAATTAAGGAAAAGAAGTTGTCTATGGAAGAGCTGATATTAAACATGTCAGAATCAAGTAAATCAATTACAAATTCAAGGAAACTAGTTACAAAATCAAGGAACTGCTATCAAGAATATTGAAAACCAATTAGGGCAAATAGCTACTGCGCTTAGTAACCGAACATCGAGGACTTTTCCTAGTACTGTGGAATTAAATCCTAAAGATCAAGGAAAATAACTGATAAAAATGATACAATTACGAAGTGGAAAAAAATTGAAAACAAGAGTGCAGAAAGAAATGGAACCTGAAAAAGAGAAAGTGGATAGAGAAAAAGAAAAGGATCATGAATACCAAGATTTAGAGTATCCACTTACACCAATGAAAATTACTGTGGAGAAACCTCCATCATCATTTTCTCAAAGATTGAAGCAACACAAAAAGGATAAACAATTCTCCAAGTTGTTAGAAATTCTTAAGAAATTAACGGTAAATATTCTCTTTGTAGAAGCTTTAGAGCAAATGCCCAATTATGTGAAATTTATGAAAGATATTTTAAACAAGAAAAGGAAGTTCATTGATAATGAGGCTGTTGCACTTAGCGAAGAGTGTAGTATAATTATTCAGAAAAAGCATCCTAAAAATTAAAAGATCTAGGTAGTTTCACTATACCGTGTGCTATCGGTGAAAAATTTTATGGAAGTGGAATTCTTAATCTTATGCCTCTATCAATTTTCAAAAGATTAGGATTAGGAGAAGTCTCACCTACTTCTGCAACTCTTCAGTTAGCGGATCGTTCAGTTACTTTTCCTAAGGGAGTTATAAAAGATGTGTTAGTAAAAGTTGATAAATTTATCTTTCATGTGGATTTCGTTGTTTTAGATATGAAGGAAGATAAATAAATACCTATAATTTTAGAGAGACATTTTTTAACTACTAGAAAAGCTATGATAGATGTTCAAAAGGGATAATTAACTATGAGAGTTAACAATCAAGAAGTGACTTTTAACATTGCGAAATCTATGAAATACCCTGCTGTTGAAAGATATAATGAATATTTTTGCATGGAAATTAGTGAAATTTTATTGCACGAGCATTTTAAAGAAAATTTTGAAGAGAAAGAACATTTTGAAGACAAAGATGAAGTTATTTCAGATAAAATAGAAAATGAAGAATTAAATTATGTTCAGGAAAGATTTGAGATGTTGGATATTACAAAAAATGCTGATAAAAATCTATTTTATTATGTTCAAGAAAGATTTGAGATGTTGGATATTACGGAAAATGCTGATAAGAATCTATTTTTATGTTCAGGAAAGATTTGAGATGTTGGATATTACAAGAAATGCTGATAAGAATCTAGTTCCTAGACAAAATATTGAATCGACTTGCTGGGCACAAATATTTTTATTTTTTAGATGGATATACTGACTACCATCAAATTCCTATTGCTCCTGAGGATCAAGAAAAGACAACATTTACTAGTCCTTTTGGAACTTTTGCTTTTCGAAGAATGTCTTTCGAATTATGTAATGCACCTGCAATATTCCAGAGATGTATGATGTTTATATTTAGTAAGTTAATTGATGATGGAATAGAAGTTTTTATGGATGATTTCTCTGTATTTGGAACATCATTTGACTCATGCTTAAATTATCTTGAAAAATTTTTGAAGTTATGCAAAAGAACTAATTTAGTTCTAAATTGGGAGAAATGTCAATTTATGGTTACAGGAGGAATTATGCGAAAGAACTAATTTAGTTCTATATTGGGAGAAATGTCAATTTATGGTTGCAGGAGGAATTGTGTTAGGATTTTGGAAAATGGTATGGAAGCAGACCCTGCAAAAATTCAAGTTATATCTAAATTAACACCTACTAATGTAAGAGGGGTTAGAAGTTTTCTTGGACATGTTGTTTTTTACAGGCGTTATATTAAAAATTTTTTAAAAATTATTAAACCTCTATGCCAACTTTTAGAAAAGGACAAGAAATTTGAGTTTACTGAAGATGTTTAAACACCTTTGAGTTATTAAAAGAAAAGCTAATCACAACCCTTATAAAAATTTCACATAACTGGGAGAAACCATTCAAACTGATGTGTGATGCTAGTGATTATGCTGTTAGAGTTGTTCTTGGACAAAGGTATGATAAGATTTTTAAAGTTATATACAACACTAGTAAAACTCTTAACGATGCTCAAATTAACTATTACTTTACTGAAAAAGAGTTACTAGCAATTGTGTATGCTTTAGATAAATTTAGATCTTATTTAATTATTACTGAAAAAGAGTTACTGACTATTGTGTATGCTTTTGACAAATTTAGATCTTATTTAATTAGACTGAAAAAGAGTTACTGGTCATTGTGTATGCTTTAGACAAATTTAGATCTTATTTAATTGGAACTAAATGTGAAAAGAGTTACTGGCTATTGTGTATGCTTTTGACAAATTTAGATCTTATTTAATTGGGACTACATGTGTTGTGCACACTGATCACTTTATTATTAAATATCTGATGCAAAAGAAGGATTCCAAACTAAGGTTAATTAGATGGATACTTTTGATGTGTGGTTATTGATAGAAAGGGAACTGATAATCAAATTGCTGATCATTTGTCGAGATTAGAATTTCATGAATTATCTAACACTGACATTGAAATTACAGACAGTTTCCCTGATGAACAACTTTATAATATTAATGAGTGGAAAATACCATGGTATGCTGATATTGTTAATTATATTGTAAGTGATATTTTGTCACCTATGCTGACATTGAAACATTAAAGAAAATTCATTCATGATGTGAAAACATATTTTTGCGATTAACCTAATTTATATAAACAATGTAAGGATCTTATTATGAGAAGATGTGTACCTTATGAAGAAACTAAACTAATCATTGATAAATGTAATGATTCTGAATTTGGAAGACATTTTAGGATTGATAAAACTGCTTATAAAATTTTACAAACTGGATTATATTGGCCTACTCTCTTTAGAGATGTTTACAGATACATAAAAACTTGTGATCGATGCCAACGAGTAGGCAGTATATTTAGAAGAAATGAAATGCCTCTAAATTTCATGTTAGAAGTTAAGATCTTTGATGTTTGGGGATTTAAATTCATGGGACCATTTATTCCTTCATCTGGGAACTTGTACATATTAATCGTGGTAGACTATGTTTCATAGATTTTAATGAAATGCCTATGAATTTCATGTTAGAAGTTGAGATCTTTGATGTTTGGGGATTAGATTTTATGGAAACCATTTACTTCTTCAGAAGTTGAGATCTTTGATGTTTGGGGATTATATTTTATGGGACCATTTATTCCTTTATTTGAGGAACGAAGTTGAGATATTTGATGTTTGGGGATTAGATTTTATGGGACCATTTATTCCTTCATTTGGGAACTTGATATATATTTAAATTTCATGTTAGAAGTTGAGATCTTTGATGTTTGGGGATTTGATTTCATGGGACCATTTATCCCTTCATATGGGAACTTATACATATTAGTTGCGTAGACTTACGTTTCTAAGTGGATTGAAGCACAAGCTTTACCTCGTTGTGATGCTAAAAGTGTTTCAAGTCTCTAAGTGGATTGAAGCACAAGCTTTACCTCGCTGTGACGCTAAAAGTGTTTCAAGATTCGCACAAGATTTAACCTTGTTGTGATGCTAAAAGTGTTTCAAGATTTTTAATGAAAAATATTTTCACTAGATACGGAATTCCGAGAGTGATTATCATTGACGGAGGATCCCATTTTAGGAATAAATACATTCTGAGATTGGCAAAAAAGTTTAATATTATTCATAGAATCTCTACTTCCTATCACCCTTAAACTTGTGAGTTAGCTAAAGTTTCTAATAGAGAGATTAAACAAATACTTGAGAAGACTGTAAACCCTAGTAGAGTAGATTGGTCTACTATACTGGATACCGCATTATGAGCTTACAGGACTGCTTATAAAACTCTATTGGAATGACTCCTTACAGGCTGATTTTTGGAAAGACTTGTCACTTATTAATAGAATTGGAGCATAAAGCATATTGTACGATTAATGAATTCAATTATAATTTGAAAGATGCTGTTGAGAAGACATTGTTACAAATGAATGAATTGGAAGTATTAAGAAATGAATGTTATGATAACGATAAAATTTATAAGGAGAAAATAAAATTATGGTATGATCGGAAGATTTACTAGAAGAACTTTGAACCAGGACAAGAAGTTTTGCTTTACAATACAAGGCTGAAGTTATTCCTTCAGAAATTGAAGTCTCATTGGTTATGACCCTTTACTGTGACTCAAGTTTATACTTACGGAGTTGTTGAAATTGAAGATCAAAATACTAGGAATATATTTAAAGTAAATGAACACAGATTAAAGCCGTATTTTGAGGGTAAAAGACCAAATTTTAAAGAGGTTTTAATGGTCAGTCAATCTGAATATGTCAGGCTGATGACGTTAAACCAAGCGCTTCATGGGAGGCAACCCATAGTTATCTTTATTTTTATTGCAATTATAGTGTTTTTATTTGAAATTATCGTTATTTTATGGTAGTATTGAACTCTACTACTCATATTTACCCTTGAATCATCATAGAAATTGGATCCATAGAGAAAATTGGAACGCAATCGGACCAGAGAGAAACTGTGAAATTTTTTCCTTTGGCGTCGACGACGGGTTTTTCCTGAGAGTCTAGGCAATTAATCATAAAGGCTCACCGACGACGCCATCGGCGGCGAGAACGGCGTGAAGACAGTTTCTGGAGTTTAAAAGGACATTTTTTGGCTATTTTAAGCAGGAGTTACTCCTTATAAACTTCCAAATTTGATTCATAAGTATGTATTACCCTAAAAACAAATTGAAACTCCACCAAATTCAGCCCTATGACGTCAAATTCTACTGAAAACCTTAGATTTTGAGTGTTTAACCGGAGAAAGTTCAATAGTTCCAAGGCACAGCGAATCTTCAACAAAGTGCTGACAAAGAGGAGATTAATCAAAGAAAGAGGATTCATGAATCAAGGATTGAGCAATCCTTCGATAGTAATTGAAGAGATGATTGTGCGATGACGATGGGAAGTGTTGTGCTATACTACAGCCACCATAATTGTTCTTGTGGTGAAGGAGTTTTATGCTAATTTGCATGGAATCAACCAGGGAGTCGTCTATGTGTGAGGCAGATGGATAACTTTTACTCCTGCACTGATTAATGAGTTATATATGATCGAGAATGTTCATGTCAGCTATTCCAACTTCGTCCTGACAAGAAATCTAATGAATGAGATCTACCAATATTTGACGGACGAGACTGAAGACTGGGAAATGAGAGATAACATGTATGTTAGTTTTTCTGTGACACTTCTAAACCCAGTTTCTAAACACTGAAACTTCTTCATTTCTAAAAAACTATTACCGACGATGAGGATCAGTAAAGTTATTAAGGAAAGTGCTATTTTGAATTGCTGCATCCAAATGAGACTACCAATCGATATTGGATTGATAACTGTGAATTCTGTTTTGGGCCTGATTGTTCATGGATCAACTTATGGGCTTGGGCATCCTTTAACAATTTTCTTACTTTGCATTCAGTTCCAAGTATCTTATGAGAATTGGGAAAAGGCAATTCTACCTTGGAAGCATTTGGACCCAACCGAGAAGTTCCCAGCCAATGAAGATGAGAATGATATGACTATTATTGTGGATCAATCATCTCAGAATTCACTTCCTATTCAGCCTTTAGTTTCAGAAAAGATACTAGTGATCCTGCGAAGAATCAAGAAACTGGAGAAAGAGGTGCAAAATGTTATGAATGCAATTAACAATATCTTTGATTTTTTCAATCATCTAGACTGGAGGATGAAAGAGCATTTTGATCACTTTGGACATATCAAAGGAAGTTTGATACGATTTATGAGGATGAAAAAGGACTCTACTGAAGAATTCCCATACCGACCCTTCTATAATCTCTTTATTCATGCTCAATTAATGGGTGATATCAGAGGAGAAACAAACACAGAATCAGAAGAGTAGTAGATTTATTTTGCCACATGTATGTCTAAGTGTGTGATTTGATTTGAACTTATGTGCTTAGGTCACTTTCTAAATTTGCTTTTGGATCTTAGTATAGGTGAGATTGAGCATAGGATGTTTGTTTTCAGCATTTAGAGTGTTGTGGCTTGAATTACGGTGCTGAATTGATGTATTGAGGTTGAGAAAATACCATGTGTGTCATGTAACATGTACTGTAACTCTTGGAATTTGTATATAATTGTAAGGTTTTGTGTTGTGAATGTTTATTTGGGTTAGTACATCATTTAATCACTTAAAATTTATGTCTAGAATGATTGAACGGATGTCATCAAGACTTGAAATTGATCAAAATTGCAAAAATCTGGAAATTGAACCAATTTTGAAAATCTCGCCGATGGCGCCATCAACGCCACTAACAGTGGATTTTTCCCGAGACTTAGGCTATTTAATTCAATAGAACTCGCTGACGACGCTGAAGACCCCACCGAAAGTGAGATCCCAAAAAAAAACTTTTAACCATAATTTTGACCAGTCAACCTCTACTATTCATCATCCCCTTCCTCTTTAAAAAGAAAATTTTTGATCTAAGGCTTGAAGATCTTGGATTTGGGGCAATTTCAAAGCATTTAGACACCAAATTTTATCATCTCTCGGTAAGAGCTTCACTCCAACCTAAAAATATTTGATTTTCACGTTGAATATCTTCCACATTGAGAAGATCTGAAAAAATTGAGAATGTGGAAAAAATATTTGGAAAAAATTCATGGAATTTAGATTTGAACTCTTTGAGTCACTTTTGGAATACATTAGTTGCGTATTTGAAGTGTATTTTGGAATGTTCTATAGTTTTGATTAGATTGACATGGCTCCGCGACAAAAGAGGCGACTTGAGTTTGACGAGTCTCGTTTCGTCAATGTGAAGGCTCGGTCGAGATTTACTTCAGTATTTGAAGAGAAGAAATGTATACAAGATCGTGTTTTTGAGAGTCCGAGAGGAGAAGTTGAACGAGCTATTACCGAACGGAGGTGAGAAAACTTCTGTTATATCACTAAGAAGGCTGCTCTGAATATTGTGAATGAATTTTATGCCAATGTGTTCTATTCTGAGGATGGAACCGTTCGAGTAAGGGGTTTTTCTGTTGAGTTTAGTGTTGCCCACATTAGCTCATTTTATGAAGTCCTAGACTCCTATTGCTGCAATTATAAAACCCGCAGTACAATGGAAGGCCCACTGAACGATATCATCAACTTTCTCACTGATGGGAAAGGGACATGGAAGATAAAGCAATGAGAAAAGGTAAATTTTTCTGCTTCCATGTTGAATGTCGCATCTAAAACGTAGCATTATTTTATTTCCTCTACTCTGTTATCTACCTATCACCATAGTGAGGTAACAAGAGATAGAGCTATTCTGAATTTCTATATTCAGAATAATCAAACTATAAATGTGGGGAGAATTATTTATAAGAATATATTGACCACGATAAAGAGTGAATCAAGTGGAGGTTTGGTACATCCTGGCCTCATTCATGCACTTTGCAAACTTTCTGGAGTTGAAGCTGTAGATGATGAAGAATGAGTTTACCCTATGAAACCCATTAGTAAAACTAATTTGAAGACATATGAATCCCATGAAAAATGGAGATATGGGAGTAGGAGTCAAGAACCTTCTAGTAGAAGAGATATCCCCTCTACTAGTTATGACCTTCCTTCCTCTAGCTCCCCTACCTTGAATGATTTAATGAATGAGTTAACCTTGCAACGGAAGAGTATAGAGCAATTAAATGAAAGAATTGGGAGATTATAGCATATGCATGATTATGATAGTGAGTACCTACAGAGGCATTATGACTTCGAAGATAGCTTACTACGAAGCTCAGGCCCGACACTACAGAGGTGAGCCTGATGTTACTTTTCCTGAATGCCCCCGTTATACTCAGTATCAGCCCATTCCACCTGCTGACTATTAATATAATTTCTTGTAGTGAATTTAATTCAGATAACTATATTTTTTAGATATTTAAATATTATGGTAGATTTAAAGGAATATTTTTGTAAGGAAAATTAATTTTGTAGATTAAGATATTTAGTATAAGAGAATAAGACTATAGTTAACTATTTAAAGTAAAGAAAACTATATTTTGAAATATTAAGAATCTTAGAAATTCAATTGAGAAGAAAAGATTGGGGCTCAATGATGTAAAAGCTATGAAATACTTATCAGGTAAAGGAATGCTTTGAGTTTCAAATTTAGGGAAGAAAGGTGATGTTCAAAATCATTAAAGGCTATCCAGATATAGTAATCCTTGCTTGAAAAAGAAAAAGAAAGGATTGACAACGTCCCCTGAAAAGAAAAGAAAAAAAATATAGGATTGAAAGTAATCCAAATGAAAAAAGAAAAAAAATATATAAGTGAGGAGAAGCTTGAGGAGATGCCTAATAAAAAATTAGCTTCACTTGGGCCTACCTAAAGGGAAAACTTTGATAATTCCTGAACTTATATTTATGGATTAGCATCTTTTACTAGTAGTGTTCTCATGAAGTTCTTAACATTTAAATATTCTAAGTGACTTGATATTACAATATATAGTTATTCTTGAAATGAATAGAAAACTAGAACTCTTAAACTTGATGACTAGATAGTCTTGTACCTATAGAGTTAATTTAATTACTTAAATTTTTTCTAAAAATCTCACTATGGTATTTACTTAAATAAAACTTATAATATTTCTGAATTAAAACTTTACTACAATAGATTATAACTTTTACCTAGTACTAAAATTACTTAAGGACAATTAATAGTTAAGTTTGGGGGATTTTGACCAAAGAAAAATATGTTGAGATTTTCATACCTATTTTATACTTTTTTTGTAAGTTTGGGGGATTTTGACCAAAGAAAAATATGTTGAGATTTTCATACTTATTTTATACTAATATTGATGATATTGCACTTTAAAGAAGGGTATTTTTAAGTTTTTTTGCAGGTATGTCGAATTATGGTCATTGGAGCAAAAAGATGCAAAAAGGAGCAAATTTGGATAAAAAAGGACCAAAATATGAAAATTTGAACTATGGCGCTGACAGCGAGCCCAACGGCGCTGACGACGAGTTTTTCCCAAGAGTCCAGAATTAAATATTCTAGAAGGCCGCCGACGGAGCCATCGAGGCCTCCGACCGTTAGAACTGTGGTTCTCTTAACAGGTGCATTGAATGAAGACGATTTTTGAAGGGACGCTTAGGAAACTCTTGAAAGTCTCTTCTACAACTTTAAGAGAAACATTTGGGCTGAAAAAAGAGGAGCCCTGTGGTGGTGTCCGCCTAGTTTTTGTTGTTTGTAGAGTGTGGAGAGTTTAATTGAGAGTTAGTCTTGTGTGGAATTCTTTGAGAGATTGTAAGAGTGGAGGGAAAGTGTGAGATTTCTTCCTCCTTGCCGCTTCGCAGAAGAATTTTGTGTGCTGTAAGAAAGGAAGAGATTCAGTGGAACTTCGAGGAGTTTTCTTGTGGAGGAATTAGAGATAAGTGGTATTTACTTATTGAATTTTGTATGACTTTTCTTTTATATATAAGTTCTAAGTTTTTTCATATATTCTCCATGAGTTATGAGTAGTTTTCTCTGTCTTTCTCTTTGTCCTGAGATTTTGTGAAATGGTGATTTGAATTGGTTGCACCATGAGAATGTTAAAGAAGTTGTGATGATCTTTTCACTTTAATCTTAAGTTACTTTCAATCCAGCCAATTGATTTGTTAAAATATGTTGAGTTTTACAACTAAAGTGAAGATTACATCCAAGATTTATGGAGGTCAAAGTCCTTGAAAGTTGGGTGCAAATAAATAGGGAAATAAAATTATCGGGCGTAGAATTGGATATTTTAGAGTGAGAGACTTAAATCCTCAATTTAGTCCTATCGTTTGGGTGCTGAAGTGTAGATGTTAGCCCTCAGGCGAGGGAAACGTGGGAGCTCCGAAGTGAGAGTCATTATCCTCTCAGCCTAGCCACAAATTCAGTAACAAAGCATATGATTAGTCAATGTTATTTATGCCTGGACCAAAGGGTAAAGAATAGGTATGCTCCTATTTGACGCAATACAATTTTAACTAATTCACTTTATCCATTCACTTTAATTTCTTGACAAGGAGAAGGATGCTTTCTTATATATTGAACTTCACATTAGAAACTTAATTAGTATAATTAGTTAATTAAGAGTTTGTTAAAATTACATATTCATTTCAATTCCCTATTAGTGACAAATAAGTAATTTGAACTGTATTGTTGTGATTAATTATTGATTTTCTAAATCCCAGTTCCTAGCCTTTAGCATTACTCCCTGTGGGATCGATATCCAAGACTCCATTAGAGCCCTGTATTACTTGAGCGATACGTATACTGCGTTGATAAGTGCGACTTTACAATTATTGAATATTTTATAAACATTTTTATCAAATCTATAACCATTGTCAAGTTTTTGGCGCCTTTGTCGGAGACATAAATCTTCTAGTAACAGTATCAAATTCTTGTATTTTTAAGCATATATAATGTCACTATCAAACCATTTGAAGCAAGCCCTTAGAAGTTTAAAACCTGATTTTGGCATTTAGCCATTTTTTCCGGCTCCTAGGAGCCCAAATCGGGCGCTTAAGTGCCCAAATTGGGTGCCTAAGCGCCCAAAACAAGCTAGAACAGGGCTTTTCCCCGGGAGTAGAGTGCCTAGGTGCCACTTTCTGGCACCTAGTCGCCACCTTCCTGGCACCTAGGTGCCACTTTAGTGCCAGCTGATAGAGAGCCTGGTACTTAGGCGCCAGTTTCCGTGTAGGCACGAAAAGTGGCTGTTTTAGCACCGGTTTGCCTCCCAAGGCTACCATTTTTGCAGATTTTTCATCATGATCCTTGGGATTGTTGTAAACAACCCTTTGAATTTATAATTTTTTTATGCTTCTATTGAGGGCATATGGACCATTTTGGGGGAAGGGGGTTGTTTAACCTAGCCATCATTTTCATTTTGAAAGGGGAGATCACTTTAGCTGCTTGAAGAAGAGGGGATCTAATATTTCTACTTGGGGGAAATTTGGAGGGAGTTTTTTTCATCTTCTTGGGTGAGTTAGGGCTTTTTTTCCTCCATCTCTTCTTCCCCATTGCTTATTCTTCTTTGAAAACTTGGGTTTTGAGGATTTTCTTCAAAAGGTGAACTAGAGGTTGGATTTTTCTCCCCCCACTTCTTCTTGTGAGCTGGTCTTCTTCCTCTCTAGTGAAGGTGACAAGGAGGATGGAGAGAAAAGCTTCATCCTAGCTTGTGGATGGGAGCTCCAACAAATCATGGACAACTCAACTAACTTTATGACAAACTTTCCTCTTATGGATCTCTCTTCTACCATTTAGGAGAGCTTCTTCCTCAACTCTAGCGGGCATCATGCAAACATCACAATGGTAAAACTTCTTTCCCTTTGCATCTTAATTCCATAGCTAGCTCTAGGTTTTAGTTGTGGTAGGCATGTGAGGTCGATTGCCCACATGGGGTGCGTGAGCTGGTGTGAGCTGACGTGGATACACACATACATGATGGATCATTTATTTCATAGAGATAGCTTTTAGGATAGGGTTGTTTTAAATGAATGGCCAACTCCCCTACAAAAGCTGAGTGAATCCATGTTATTGTGAACCCTAGCACGAAACCTATGGGATGAAGCTCCTTTTCTCCTCTTTGCTTTGGATGCATCAACCCCCTTAGAGGGATTGAGAAGTTAGTCTTTGCAAAGTGAGAAAGAACATGTCGCTAGCTCACTTTACAAAGCTTCGTTGTCATCATGAAATTGGGAGGGAGCTTCATAGCATGATCATTTCACAGTGGTGGTGGAGAGTTTCCTCTCAAAGGATCCGAGGAGAAATTCCCCTCTTGTATCTGCATATTTTGTGTGTTGCAACTTACATCGTGCACATTGCACCACTTGTGTCATGATCAGTTGTTCCACACTGATCCACACCACCTATGCCTTCACCAACCACCTCGATCTGAGTGGAATGACATCTTGGTTCGGCTAGCTACCACAGCATGACTGACCAACCTTTTCTATCACTTGCTTGTGTATGCATGCCTTGCACTTTGTACCATGCACTTGTTCCTTGCACTTGAGCCTTACCCTTGCACCATGCATTCGCACTTCACACTTTGCACTTACATCATTTGTGCTTCGATCGGTTGTCTCGAACCGTTCGGCACCATTTGTGCCTCAATCAATTGTCTTGGATGTATCGACACCACATGTGCCTTGATCGGTCGTCCCAGACTGCTCGTCACCTCTTGTGCCTCGATTGGTCATCATGGACCGATTGACACCACTTGTGCCAGAATCAATCATTGATCCCAACTTTCTATATAGATGTAAAATGTGATTTACGCGATGATATGTTTAATTTCCTTAATAGTTATTTTTAATTTGCAACAAAGTAAAAAACTTGATCCAAAGCAAAAACTAAGTAATTTTTCTACTATAAAACAAATGAGAATACAATTATAATATTTAAATATCAAATACTACACAAGTATACGTATTGTTATTAAGTAATATAGGACTTTTTGATTAAGCCCCAAATATCAAACCTACAGGGAGGTTAACACTATGCACTTTAGGATACTAGAAAGTTTAGATGACAAAAATCTACTTCACAAAATATTCTTACTTAAACTTAAGAGACTATAATAGGAATAAAAATTTGATTTTTTTTTTGTAATTTTTGATTTATGAAAGTAATGTAATAAACTAATTAGCTTAAATAAATCTTTGCAAAATGAAGGCTATATAAATAAAATATCTTTTTCCTTATCATAAATCGGTACTAAGTATAAAAATTTTGTTGTGGAAATATGCTAAATGTATTGTGCCTAATAGGAACAATAATTTTCTTTGCCCTTACTAGAGATGCTATAAAAAACATTGACTGATCTATAGTTTGAGTAGTTTTGAAGACTGGTTAGGTAGGGAAGATACTAGCTCTCACTCTAGAGTTATATCTTCTCCCTCCACCCGGGGGCTAACATCTCGTATCAAAACCTAAAACTAAAAATCAAATTGGGGATTTTAGCCTGTCACTCTAAAGTCCTCTAATTTTAAATCCTATTAAAGTTTTTTTCCCTATTACTGACACTCAAAATAAAAAGAAAGTGCACGGTGGCTGCGGGAAAGGGCGGCAGTTACTTGGATGGATGTGACTGTAAAATCTGATGGGTAGTTGGCCTATTGCGGTTGTCTTTGATGATCCATGTCTTCTTTTATGGAAATCCAAAAGGTGCCTTGGTGTCTCTCCTTCAGCATTTGGATGATATATCTGAAAGAACAGATGATGATTAATAACTCTGGTTGAATCTTCTTCAATCCACTTGTTCTTCAAATACATTGCCTTGTCTGCTTCTTTTATAAAACTGGTATGGATAAACTGCATCTTAAGTTGACATCCCATATGATCCAGATGCCATTAACTTCCATCACTTTTGCTTCAATTGAAGCCATGTCAACATCAATTTTAGTGATTTTCTCTGTTATCCCTTCGATACTAATAAAGAGGAAATTGTTGTATAACTCTTGTGCACTATGACTAATAAACTTGTTTCTCATTGCCTCCTTCTTCTTCAAATCACTCTCCCAAGATGACATTTTTCCAAAACTCTCTCTTTTTCACTTAGGATTTAGGGTTAGAAATGAATTGTGATAGAAATCCTTACATAACCCTTCTATTTATAGGCTTCAAACTTTCCTAAAACTTGGCATGTCTTAGAACTGTTTTCCACATAAAAGCCAACCAAATCTCAGTTAAAACTTCTCAAAATCGAAATTAACTCATGTTTTTTTAACTATCGCTCTTAAGCGTCAGTGCTCAATTTAGCACAGATCAACATAACATCCAAATACTCATTCTAACATGCCTAAGTCATATTTAAAGGTCTTAAAATAATTACTAACTCAATATATAATAAAAAATACTACTAGAATTTTTTAAATCACACATAACAACACAAACAACACAAAAATAACTATGGGTTGCCTCTCACAGAGTTCTTGGTTTAACGTCGTCAGCCTGACGTAACCAATGCTTATTCTGGTTGACCCAACATCAAAATTATTTAATTTAAGTTAGTCACCTAAAAAGTAGGATTTCAGCCTGTGACCATTCACTTTATATATTTTGTCAGTTTTAGAACTTTTGATATCCACAGCTCCATAGGGATAAACTTTCAACACAACGAGTGGGCCCATCTACCTGGACTTAAGTTTGCGTGAAAATATTCTTAACCTTGCATTATAAACCAAAACTTGTTGCCCTACCTGAAAATTTTTAGTAAGAATCCTCAGATCATGCCACATCTTTATCTTTTGTTTGTAAATCTTATCACTTTCAAAAGATTCATTCCTTATCTCTTCAAGCTCATTCATTCGCAATAACCTTTTCTCACCAGCATATTTTAAATTGTAATTAAATTCTTTAATTGCCCAATATGCTTTATGTTCAAGTTCAACTGATAAGTGACAAGCTTTCTCAAATATTAGCTTATATGGGGACATTCCTATAGGAGTTCTGCATGCAGTCCTACATGACCGCAAAGTATAGTCAAATTTGACAGACCAATCAATTTTGGTTAGATTCACAGATTTTCTAATATTCTTTTAATTTCACGATTGGATAACTCAACCAAACCACTTGTCTGAGGATGATAAGCTATAACATTTTTATGGTTTATATGATATTTTCTTAATAACTTCTCCATTATTACATTTCTAAAATGACTTCCCCTGTCAGTTATGATTACTCTTAACATCCCAAATCTATAATATATGTTAATTCTTTAATACTTTGAAACACTTTGAACATCACATCGAGGTAAAACAACATCTTCTATCCATTTGAATACATAGTATACTGCTAACAATATATATAAATTTTCGAAAGATGGTAAAAATAGTCTCATGAAATCTAATCCCCAAACATCAAATATCTCAACTTTTAACATGTAATTGAAAGACATCTCATTCATCCTAGAAATATTGCCTACTCATTTACATCGATCACAAGTTTTGATATAAGAGTTAACATCTCTAAAAATTTTCCACCAATAAAATCTAGATTGTAAGATTTTGTGTGTTGTTTTAACAACACCAAAATGTCCCCCAAAATCAAAATTATGACATTTTTGGATAATTTCATAAATTTATTCTAAATGCACACTTCTTTGAATAAATTGATCTTTTCCTTGTTTATATAAAAGCAGACCATCCCAAAATAAAGTCTTAGCTTCAGATAAGAATTTCCTCTTTTGTTGGTATGTTATTCCATAGTGTATAATATTACTAACAATAAAATTCACAATGTCGGCATACCATGGAACATGCCACTCATTAACATTGAACAATTCTTCATCTGGAAAATGTTCATTAATCTCTTTTTCAAAACTGAGTGGTTTCTTTAATTCAAGTCTGGACAAATGATTAGCAATTCGATTCTCAACTCCCTTCTTATCTACTATTTCAAAGTCAAATTCCTGCAAAAGAAGAACCCATCTTATCAATCTTGGTTTTGCATCCTTCTTCTTCATTAAATACTTAATAGCAAAATGATCTGAATGCACAATACATTTAGTTCCAATTAAGTATGATCTAAATTTATCAAAAGCACATACTACTGCTAATAACTCTTTATCAGTTGTGGTATAATTAATTTGAGCTTCATTAAGAGTTCTACTAGCATAGTAGATAACTTTGAAAATCTTGTCATGTTTTTGTCCTAAAATAGCTCCAATAGCACACATTAATTTAAAAGGTTTTTCTCAATATGGTGAAATAATAATTTGTGTAGTGATTAATTTTTGTATTAATAATTCAAAAGTTTTTAGGCACACTTTATCAAAATTAAAAATTACATCTTTCTCAAGTAAATGACATAAAGGCTTAACAATTTTTTAAATGTCTTTAATATATCGCCTGTAGAATCCAACATATCCTAAATAACTCCTAATTTCCTTCACACTTATTGGGGGCTGTAAATTAACAATCTCTTGAATTTTTGCAGAGTCTACTTTTGTACCATTTTCTGAAAATTGATGTACAAAAACTATTCGTCCTACTACCATAAATTGAAATTTTTCCCAATTAAAGACTAAATTTGTTTCTTCACAGTGCTTAAGAACTTTTGATAAATGTTCTAAACATGAATCAAATGAAGTTCCAAACCCTAAAAAATCATCCATAAAAACTTCAATCCCTTTTTCAATTAAATCACAAAATATAGCCATCATACATCTTTGAAATGTAGCAGGTGCGCTACATAAACCAAAGGACATTTTTCTAAAAGCAAATGTACCATAAGGACTGGTAAAAATTGTTTTCTCTTGATCCTCAGGAGCTATTTCTATTTCATGATGATCAGTATATCCATCCAGAAAATAAAAGTATTTATGCCTAGCTAGTCTATCCAACATTTGATCTAGAAAGGGTAGTGGAAAAAGATCTTTCCTACTGACAAGATTTAGATTTCTATCATCAATGCATATTCACCATCCTGTGACTTGTCTTATTAGTATTAACTCATTATGTGCATTCAAAGTCATAGTCATTCCTCCTTTCTTAGGAGCACAGTGAATTGAGCTAACCCATGCACTATATGAAATAGGGTAGGCATATAACCACTTTATAATTTTTTTCTTAACATCATCTTTCATAATGGGATTTAATATCCTTTGAGGGTCAGCCCTGGGTTTGTAATTCTCTTCCATATGAATTTTATGAGTACAAATTGAAGGATTGATTCCTTTTATATAAGCAATTGTCCATCCAAAGGCTTTCTTATAACTCTTTAAATTTTTCATCAAACTCTCTTCTTCTTCTAGAGTTAATTTTAAGGAAATTATAACATGTAATGTTGTGGAATCACATAAAAAGACATACTTCAAATGTTCAGGAAGAAACTTCAACTCAAGCTCAGGAGGTTTTCCAAATGATGGACAAAAAGATGTATCTTTTTGTGTCGTGTCCAAAACTTCAGAACTTTCTTGAACATAATTTGAATATATAAATCTTCATATTGATTTAATTCCTCTTCTTGTTTGTGTTCCAACTCTTTTATTTCAAATTTTTCTTCAAAAGTTGCTTTGAAATCACATGCACATAAATATTTTACACATCCATTCTATAACATTCATCATCTTTACCTTCTGTAGGGCATTTCATTGATTTAGAAATGCTAAATGTAACTGTTAGATCATTGACGCTCATCATTAATTCTTCTTTTCGCACATCTATCATTGCTCTTCATGTAACTAGGAAAGGTCTTCCTAAAAAGATAGGTATCTCCATCTTCCTCCATATCTAGCACAATGAAATTAACAGGAAAGATAAATTGATCCACTTTCACTATGACATCTTCTATAACTCCTTTAGGATATGTTTTTGAAGGATCTGCTGGCTACAGAGTTACAGTAATAGAGGATATTTCTCCTAATCTCAATATTTTAAATATTGATGATGACATAAGGTTGATGCTTGCTCCTAAATCACATAAAGCTTTCCCATAAAATCTATCTCCTATTGCACATGAAACTGTAAAGCTACTAAGATCTTTAAGCTTTTCAAGATGTTTTTTTTGAATTATAGCACTGTCTTCTCACTAAATGAAATAGTCTCATTAGCTTCAAACTTCCTTTTCTGATAAAAATAGCCTTCATAAACTTTACATTGCTTTGCATTTGTTCTAGATCTTCAGCAAATAGAATAGTAATTGTAATCTTCTTAAAAATTTCCATAAATTTTGAAAATTTCTTAACCAACTTTTTTTATCAAAGCCTCTGAGGAAATGGAGGTGGTGGTTTTTCCAAATCAACTTTAAATGGAGAAATAGGTCTCTCTAAACCTTTTAGAGTTTCCTCTTTTGGTTCTTCAATCTCTTTTCTCTCTCTACTTTAGTCTCTTTTTGAACTCTACCTTCCAATTCTCTTCTACTTCTAAGTTGAATGGATTTTACATGCTATTTATTCTAGTCTTTTTTATTTACTTCTGTATTACTAAGAGGTGTTCCTTAGGATTAGTTACTTATTAAATTTGTTATTTGTCCCAATTGATTCTCAAAATCTCTAATTGTAGCTTCTTGAATTTGTAATTGATTTCCCATTTGTAACACCACTTCTTCTATGGACAACTTCTTCTCCTTAAATTGTGGATTACTGTTGAAACCTAGAGGATACGTAGGTCTATAATTACTATTCCCTTAGTTGTTCCAATTTCTCAATTAATTTACTTGATTGTTCCCCCATTATTGATTATTACAACCCAAATTATTGTTCCAGTTAAAGTTGGGATGGTTCTTCCAACCTGGCTTATAATAATTTGAATATGGTCTATTCAGCTTGTTGTTTATGGCATTCAAAGTTTTTAATAATGCTTGAGAATCTACCATTTGGCCTAATGAACTCTCTTCAATCATGAAAATTGGTTGAGAAAAATTCATTCCAAATTGGTCTAACTTTCTTAAAATTGCAACAACTTGATTTACTAACTTGGCAAAAACATCAGTTTCATTAATATTGGCTACTTTCTTAAGATTTAACCTTTCAGAAGGCAATTAAAAATTATCGGTAGCCATTTCTTTAATTAAAGCATAAGTGTCATGAAATGGTTTTGACATCAATGAACCACCAACAATGACATCGATATTAGATCTAAGAGATCCAGCTAATCTATTGTAAAATGTTTGAATTATGAACAAATCTGGTATAACATGGTGTGAAAACTTTCTTAAGAGTTCTTTAAATCATTCTCATGCTTCATAACTAGATTCCCCTTCAAACTGACAAAAAGATGTAATATCATTTCTAAGCTTTGCAGTTTTTGATGGTGGAAAATATTTTGCAAGGAATTTCTAAGCTAAATCACTCTAAGTTTTGATAGCAAATGTAACCATATCTTAGCTTTATCCCTCAGTGAGAAAGGAAATAATCTAAGTTTAATAACATCATCTGATTCACCATCAAATTTAAGTGCAGCACACATTTCTAGAAAATTGACAAGAAATATTCAGTTGGTGCTCCCTCAAACTGATTATTTGATACCATTTGGATAATAGTAGGTTTAGGCTCAAATTAATTAGCCACTACAGTAGATTTTTGAATACTACAATGAAGTTCATCTACCGTAAGGTTTGCATAATCTCTTAAAGGTCTAAATTCTTCATCATTTTGATTATTTTGATTTGTCATTTCTTGAAATTTTATAGTAATTTTTAGTTTTTTAATTTTTCTTATAGTTCTTTTTATTCAGAATCGTAAGGCACAAGTCCTGTGGAACCTGAATTATGCATACATTACTATAAAATACATATAAAATAAAATAAAATAAAATAAAATAAAAACACTAAAATAAGAACTTAATATAAAAACAACGCTACAATATTCCCATAATAAATCTTTAAAGTTTAAATATGACTTTATAAAAATAGAAATTTTTGCTTCTTAAAAATTCTCTTGAAAATTTTGCAAATTTCTGTAATATAACCCCCCAACAACAGCGCTAAAAACTTGATCCCAACTTTCTATATAGATGTAAAATGCGATGTATGTGATTATATGTTTAATTTCCTTAATAGTTATTCTTAATTTGCAACAAATTCAAAAACATGATCCAAAGCAAAAATTAAGTTTTCCACCATGAAACAAATGAGAATAAAATTATAATATTTAAATATGAGATGTTACATACGTATACGTATCGTTATCAAGTAATATAGGAACTTTTGATTAAGCCCCAAATATCAAACCCACAGGGATATTAACAATATGCACTTTAGGAAACTAGAAAGTTTAGATAACAAAAATCTACTTCGCAAAAATATTCTTACTTAAACTTAAGAGGCTATAATTGGAATGAAAATTCGATTCTTTCTATAATTTTTTATTTATGAAAATAAAGTAAGCAACTAAACTTAACTAAATATTTGCAAGATGAAGGTTATATAAATAAAATATATTTTTCCTAATCATGAATCAGTAATAAGTATAAAAATTTTGTTGTGGAAGTATGCTAAATGTGTTGTGTCAATCATGAGCAATAATATTCTTTACCATTACTAGAGATGCTATAAAGAATATTACCTAATCTATAGTTTGAATACTCTTGAAGACTGGTTAGGTAGGAAAGATACTCCTCTTCTCCCTCCACCTGGGGGCTAACATCTCGTATCAAAACCTAAAATTATAAATCAAATAGGGAGGCTTTAGCCTGTCACTCTAAAGTTCTCTAATTCTACACCCTTGAAAAGTTTATTTCCCTATTTATTTGCACCTAACCCCATGAACTACATTCTCATTCATGAAATCAATATGTGATTATAATCACTTGTTGACTGAGACAATACCATCTTGGATCTTACAAGTTCTCACAATAGGTATTAACATCTTAATTGGTCAAATTTAGAAGTAAATGAAGTGCAAGGTTTCAAATCTTCACAAATTCTTCTAACATTGAAGTCTAATACGTCACACAACATCCTTTAAAAAATTAATTACTTATCATTACAAGGAAAAAGATACATAAAACTACTCAAAATCTATGGAGAAAACACAACCACACATGAGTTTAAAAGTAGAAATCATGCACACAAACAAGAAATCTAAATTAAAACCAAGTGTAGTCACAAAGATAAACACTTATATCAATCCTCTCCACCAATTGTCTTGAAGTTCCTTTAAGTTCTCTTCCTTCACTCACAATACAAACTGACACTCAAAATAGAAAGTGACTGGTTGGCGGCGGCGGTTACTTGGATGTATGATGGCTGTAAAATATGATGGGTGGTTGGCCTCTAGCGGTTGGCTTTGATGATCCAAGTTTTATTTTATGAAAATCCAAAAGGTGCCTTGGTGTCTCTCCAAAAAGTTGTCTCCATTCAATAAATCTTCTAGAAGTTGACTCCTTAAAAGCCAATTGAATAATTTTTTTGTCCACGGGATATTCCCCACATTTTTTTCATGGGTTACTTGATCCCCAAAACCATAGATGTGTAAAATTAATAAAGTTGACTCTGCTTTGCAATGACACCAAAAATTTGGTTTGTTATTTATGAATAAGAAATTAAAGCAATTTATGTTGGGATCCTACGCAAGTATACGTATCCTTATCAAGTAATACCAGACTTTCTGTGTAAGCCCCAAATATCGATCCCACGAAGAAGGTTTGAATTTGATATGCTAATTTAAATTAAGAAATTCACAGTAATAAGGAAAATTTACTATACTAATTTCTAATATTTAAGGTGCTATCATAATTAAATTATCAACTACTAGCAAGATTGTAAAGTAAAGCTAAACTATAACTACCAAACTATGTTTCTGTTATGAAGTTATCAGATCTGAGAAAGCAACTTTCCCATTACAATGAGTTTTTGGTTAAATAAGCGAGATAAATTTTTTGAATTTTTATTGTGCCAAATAGGAGCAATTTTAATTCTTTACCCTTAGTCAAGTGTTATAGAGAATCGTTGGCTAATCTTAGCTTTAGTCTTTAAATATGTGGTTAGGTTGGGAGGATACTGACTCTCACTCCTGAGCTCCCACTTCCCTTCCCCTAAAGGCAAACTCTCGCTNATATATATATATATATCCCTATTTATTTGCACCAATTCCATGAACTAAACACTCCTTCATATAATTGAATGTGATTCTCACTTTGTTGTAGAATTCATGTTGCATTTCCTGGATCATATATTTCACAACAGGTTTTAACATTTCAATTGGCCAGATCAAAAAGTAGATTAAGAACGAAGTGGAAAAATCATCACAATTTATTTTATATTTTAAAATTGGCACATCCAAATTGTCTCTTCATTTCACCATATCTCAAAGTAGGGAGAAAGACAAAAAACTACTCAGACATCATGAGGAAGATACGTCAAAATATGAATTTTATAAATAAAAGAAAGATTATACAACAATAATAAACAAACATCACTTATCTGTAACTCTTCCTTTCGCCAAATCCCTTGTAGCCTCTCTTAAACTCTTTATCTCTTTACAAAACTCTTGGCTTTCTCTTTAAAGATGTAAGGAAGAAAAAATATCTCACTTCTCTCCCTCTCTAACAACTCTTAAGAGAAATCACTCTTAGACTCACCACACAAGACAATAGAACACTCTAGTAAACTCAATTACAAACTAGCCCCCTCTAACCATCCTTTTCTGATCAATTTTTTCTCTAAATAAAGTATAATGTTGGTTTTCCAAGAGGTGCCTCCAATAAATCTTCAAAAAGCATCCAAATTCATCAAACGTTCTAGAATTTTGCCCAACACCAACTTTGGCGCCATCGACACCCGTTGTCCGAATTAAATTCTCGGCACTGATAAGGTTTTGGACTCTTGGTTCTTGTTGGCGTTGTTGGTGTCCTTGCTGGCGCCGTTGGTGCTAAATATTTTTTTCCAAAACGTCATTTTGTCTCCAAATTCCATCCTTTTTTGCTTCCTTTTTTCTTCAAGTCCTAAAAATCATCAACCTGCAATAAAAAACAAAAAATACCTTCCTTTAAAGTACCTCAAAATCAACAAAATGCAATAAAACATAAGAAATATCTTCCATTAAAGGGCAATATCACAAAAAATAGTATAGGTCTAAAAATGCATATATTTTTGGTGCATCAAAATCCCCCAAACTTAAATGTTACTTATTCTCAAGTAACTTCTTTACTACATAAAAATATGACATATGGCAAAGAGTTTTAACTTCTAGATTTCATTTTGCTCTGCTAAATATAGTAGCATAAATTAAGAAAAATTTAAAATAACTTAAGTTAATACTAAAGGTATAAGAATATCTTGCAGTCAAGTCTAAGATTTCTGATTCTCTATTCTTTTCAAGGAAAATTGTGAATTGTCATATTAAAGCCACTTTTAATATCCATATGAAAAAGAACTTCATGAAAACTTTATTAGTAAATATGCTAATACTTAAATACAAGTTTAGAGAATGTAGCTAAGCCTTCTTCCTTAAGTTGATTTAAGTGAAACCAATTTTTGATTAGGCATCTCCTCAAGCTTCTCCTCACATCTTTTTTCTTTTCTTTTCTTTTTATTTTCTTTCAGGATCATTTTTAATCCTTTTTCTTTTCTCTTATTTTCTTTTTTTATGTGAGGGTTACTATATCTGGATAGCCTTTAATGATTTTGAACTTCACTATCCTTTTCTTGAAGTTAAAAACTTTTCGCATTCCTTCACTTTATAAATTCATATTAGATTTAAGTTTTTTTTTACAAAGTTTCATTCTTTTCTTCTTACAAGAAACTCTAAGATTCTGAATACTTCAAAAATACAAATTCCTCTACTTACAATGGAAAAAACATAGTCCTTTTCTCTCATACAAAATACCTTAATCTCTATAATTAACCTTTATTATTAAATGTTTTTTTTTAAGTTTACAATATATCTAGAAACACAAATATAGTTATCTAAGTTAGGTTCTAATACCAATGGTCATGTTAAATTAAAAATTTTAAAATATTGCTAATTGAAGACAAATAAAATTAAGTTTCTTTCTTTAAAAAGAAATTTTTCTTCTCCCCCCCCAAACTTAAATTTTTAAAAGATTAAGCTTGAAAAACTTAAAATACATGGTGAAAGAAAATATTTAACACATAAAGAAAAGACATACCTGTTGAAGATTTTGATTTTTGAAATTTAATT
>JXCR01091067.1:4027-30936 GCA_002079205.1 Phalaenopsis hybrid cultivar | reverse complement strand
ATATATATATATATATATATATATGTGTGTGTGTGTGTGTGTGTGTGTGTGTGCTGAGAAAGAGTTAACTAAATAAAAAAAATACAACAACGTACATATAACAAATAATAGTATTAAAATAAATTTCAACTTTACAACATTTCTACAAATTAAAGTTCACAACACAACATTCAATATAGATATGAGTTTCACACTTAACAATTAAGCAATAAGAACAATAAAATGCAAAAAAAATAAACTAAATAAAAGATCAAGACTATGACTAAGTAGGCATCACCACTCATCATCATAATCTTCTTCTTCTACATTAAAGTTTTACTGCTGATAAGGAGTAAAGATAAGGTGACTAGGAAACTGTACTGAGTGGTCACTCCTCATGTATCTAACCATATTATCATCATAAGAAACATCATATTCAAACTTTTTCCTTGTTAATTCATCATTTTGCACATTTCTGGCCTCCAAATTTTTAATCCTGCTCTCCATTCTTAAAATATCTCCTTGTTGGATCATAATTTGTTCTATAAGTCCCTGAAGAGTAGAAGTACTAGAAGTAGAAGGAATATCTCTACTCCTAATTCTCGATCTCCATCTAACATGAAATTCATAGGTTTTTATGTTTGTTGCCCCAATGGGTTTAAGAGGTTCAATCCTTTCCTCATCAATTCTAAAATCAACTCCTGACTGTTCACATAATGTGAAAATCAGTGCAGGGTGTGCTAATCCACCATTTGTCTCACCCATAGAAATAGGACAAGTATTTATATAAATAATAGAGCCAACATCTATCCTGCTCATTGTTGGAGATAGAAGTTTAGGATGGCTCTATCCTTGATAACTTCGCTATGGTGGTACGTAGGTATCATTCTGGTCGATATAAAATAGCGCTAGGCCTTGGAGACTACATTTAACATAGAAGCAGAGAAGTTTACCTTAACATTACTCTTCACCTGTCAAGCTCCTCTCCCATTTGTAAGAAATGAAATAAATTCATCCAAGGCCTCATTCGTAACATAGAATGCCTTGTACTGACAGTTATATGCATCCTGCAACTAATAAAATTCATTAATTCTCCTAGGGGTGAATTCAACCATTTTACCACTAACATAGACGTGGTCATCAGAAGTCTCCCTAAAGTTGGCATAGAACTCCATGATTACACCAATAATAGCAATAATAGCCTCAGAAGTAAAGTAACAAAAATTCTCCCACTGCTGAGAAACAATCAATCTCTCGACTTCACCACCCGAATTTTTGAATGCTCGATCCTGAACTATTTTCTTTGTTGTAAGTAGCTATTGAAATAGTTGCTAGCCATGAAATTGATGAATTTTTTATCATCAAAATCCAATTTCCTTTTCTCTATGCTCATCCTTGGTGCCATAGCAATTTTCTAAAAAAATGATAAAATCCAAATAAATTCCAAAAATTTTGAAAATTGCAATGTGGAACATTCTAAACTTAAATCTACTAAGTAAGAGTTCTCCACTAAAGGACTTTCTTAAAATCTTCCCAAAAATTTCAAAATTTTGGATCTCGGCAATGTAGGAGAAATCCTTGGTGAAAATAAAAAACTTTTAGTTCAAAGTGTACCTCTTACCAAGAGAAGATGAAATCTGAATTTGTTTTGTTCTCTAATTGCCTCAAATCCAACGCTAGTAAGCCTTAGGGGTGTAAACCAATGGTTGAAGATGACCGAAGGGGTAAAAATGGTGTTTTTACAGTGTAAATTGTGAATTTTAAGGGATTTGGGAACTTTCGAGTCTCCGGCGACGTTGGCGCCTACGCTGACGCTTTCGTGTCAGAGCCAAAAATTTTAATATTTTGCCTTTTTTCAATCTTAGTTATTTCCAATTCACTCCAACTTCTATTTAGTCTTTTTAAACAATAATATTCATCCATAAATAGTCCACAAACAAATGTTTTTTTGAACAACATAAAAACTAACATTTATATACGAAATTCTAAACTTTTACAAACATAGATCTTTAATCACACTCACACATACATAAATCAAATCACACTATAATTTAGCGTCGAAATCAAGCCACAACACTATAACGCTGAAAATTAAACTATACATACAATTAAAGTTTTATGAGTTTAAAGCAAAGCAAATTCAACACAATCACACAAAGTTTTAAAGAAAATCCAACACAATTACATTAAAAATATAATTAATTTTAAATATTGGGAAGCCCAACTTCTACAATTACTCCTCTTCATCTTCAGTGTTGTCTCCTCCTCTAATATCTCCCATAGATCAGTAATGGATGTACAAATTGTAGAAGGGTCGGTACGGGAATTGATCAGTCGAATTTTCATTGATCCATTTCTTCTTCTTGAACATCTTCACCAAAATTGCTTCAATTATTCCCGTATGATCAAAGTTCTCCTTCTTTCTCTAATATAAGTGATAAAAAAGATAATTAAGATTTTCTATTGCATTCATGATACTCTGAAGTTCTCTTTCTATTTTCTTCATTTTTTTCTCCAAAACTATTGAACTTCCAACTTTAAGGGTGTCAAAGCATGTGATGCTTGTTCCAACATAATATCCAACGCTTCATTTCCACTCTCTATATAGTTTCCATCAATAGGATCCATGGGCTCCCAGGGTAATAAAACTTTCTCCCAACTTTCATATGGCACTTGAGATTGACTACAAAGTAAGAAGATCGTAGATGGATGCCCCAGTCCATATATAGGCCCATTCATTATAATACCCATAACATATTTAAAAATAATTGATCCTACATCAATGGGCTTTCTCATTTGAATGCAATAGTTTAAAATTACACTTTTTTGGTAACTCTACTGATTTTAATTGTAGAGAGTAGTTTTGCAAAGATGAAGAACTGCCATTGTTTAGATATCAGATTAAGCAGTGAAGTGAAGAAATTATCATACCCCTCATCTCTAATTTTTCAATTATCATTTTCATCTGTCAGAAATAGGTATACATCATACATCATATCCTTCGTTGGTATAAGGATTAGCACACTTTCTATCATAAACATATCATTTATTCATGAAGGAGTAAACTGTACACCCTTAACTCAAACAAAAACGACTCCTTGATTAATTCCATGTAGGTTATCATAAAATTCTCTTACAACAGAAACATCTAATGCAACGGTATGTAACATAGAACTTCCCAACGTCTCTGTATTATGATTTTCTCAATCTATGAACTTGGATTACTCAATCCATGATTGACAAAGCCTCTCTCCTTAATAAGTCTCTTCTTAGTGATGACTTTATTGTATATTCTCTGCGCGTCAAAACTGATGAAATTTCTTCTATTGAAAACTCCATATCTTGAAGTGTTTCGGGAATTGAAAGCCATGGATTTCAAAATCTGAAAGTTTCTAGTTGTCTGAAACAGTTTTCATGCCTTTAAAAAGACCTTTAGGTAGTTATTGTGAAGTAAAATCCTGCCAAAGTCCGCCAAAGTCTCCAGGAACTGCCGAAACTGCTCTGGGGGTTGTCGGCACCATGGATTTTGTAAAAGGGTGTCGTCGGTGCCCATGCTGGCTCCATTGGTGCCATAGCCATAGTTGCGTCTGTTTCATCTTTGGTTCAATTTGTTTTCAAATTTTCTTCCAATACCAATATTTGTCTTGATTTATGATATATAAGATTGTGTAGGATTCTAAAGTATTATTATTTCCCAATACTTAGACAATTATTAAACAATATACTAAGATACACACACACACACACACACACATATATATATATATATATATATATATATATATGGGTTACCTCCCACAAAACGCTTGGTTTAACGTCGTTAGCCCGACATAACAATGTTTAATAAGAATGACCCGACATTAAAATTTTTTAAATTTGTGGCATATTTCCATCAAAATAATATTTCAATCGATGCCCATTAACTGTAAATATCTTTCTCATTTTAGGATCTTTGACAGCAACAGTTCCATAATGATAGGCTTTGATCACATTGAATGATCCTAACCATCTATATTTCAGTTTTCCTGGAAATAATCTCAGTTTAGTATTATATAATTGAACATCTTATCCAAGTTCAAATATCTTTTTTATAATCTTCCGATCATGTCATATTTTCATTTTTTTCTCTATAGATTTTTGCATTATCATATGCTTCATTTCTAATCTCATCAAATTCATTTAGTTGTACAATCTTTTTACCAACTTCTTTTAGATTAAAATTAAATTCCTTAATAGCCCAAAATGATTTATGTTCCAGTTCTACTAGTAAGTGACATGTTTCACCAAAAATAAGTCTATATGGGGATATTCCAATAAGAGTCTTATAAGCAGTTCTATATGACTATAGTGCAATATCTAATCTAGCAGACCAATCTAATTTATAAGGATTTACAGCTTTTCTAAGATTCACTTTATTTCACAATTTGATATTTCTACTAAACTGCTAGTTTTGGGATGATAAATAGTAGAGAATCTATGCATAATATTATATTTTCTAACCAATTTCTCAATCCTCTTATTCCTAAAATGGGATCCTCCATTTGTAATAATCACTCTCAGCATTCCATATCTTGTAAAAATGTTTTTATTTAAAAATTTTGAAACACTTCGAACATCACATTTAGGTACAACAATAGACTCAATCCATTTAGACATATAATCAGCAACAAACAATATATATAAATTTTCAAATGAAAGCATAAATGGTCGCATAAAATCTAATCCCCACACTTAAAAAATTTCAACTTCCAATGTGTAATTCAAAGGCATTTCATTTCTTCTAGAAATATTTCCTACTCGCTGACATCGATTACATGTTTTAATAAATTCATTAACATCTCTAAAAAGAGTAGACCAATAAAATCCAGCTTGAAAAATTTTATGTGCACTTATACTAGTTCTAAAATGTCCTCAAGACTCAGAATCAGGACATCGTTCAATTATTTTTTTAGTTTCTTAATAATCAAATCTTTACACTATTTATATAAATTTGGGTCATCCAAAAAATAGAATTTTGAATCATGAATAAATTACTTTACTTGTTGATTCTTTATATCTAGTGGCAGAATATCACTCACAATATAATCTACTATATCGACATACCATGATATATTCTTTATATCAATGTTATACAATTGTTCATCTGGGAAAGTTTCCAAAATTTCATTTACAAAATCAGTTAATATTTCTTGTTCTAATATAGACAAACAATCAATTATTTGATTTTCATTTACCTTTCTATCTACTACCACAAAATTAAACTCTTGCAGCAGAAGTATCCATCTAATTAATTTTGGTTTAGCATCATTCTTTTGCATCAAAAATTTGATAGCATAATGATTTATATGCACTATACATTTAGCTCCAATTAAGTAAAGTCTAAACTTATCAAAGACATAAACAATAGCTAATGACTCTCTTTTAGTAGTGGTGTAATTAATTTAAGCATCATTTAAAGTTTTTCTAGCATAATATATTACTTTAAAAATTTTATTGTACCTTTGTCCTAAAACAGCTCCAATAGCATGATCACTCGCATCACACATTATTTCAAATGGTTCATCCCATTCAGGTGGAACTATTATAGGAGCAGTGATTAATTTTTCTTTTAATAGTTCAAATGCTTTCATGCATTCCTCATTAAAATTAAATTTAGTATCTTTTTCGAAAATTTGGCATAATGGCTTACTAATTTTTGAAAAATCTTTTATATAACATCTATAGAAACTAGCATGTCTTAGAAAACTTAGCCCTCTAACCATAGTAGGAGGTGGTAATTTTGTAATAACTTTAATTTTTGTTGGATCTATTTCCATGCCATATTCATAAATTTTATGCCCAAGTACAATTCCTCCTGCAACCATAAATTGACATTTTTCTCAATTTAATACTAAGTTGATTTTTTAACATAGTTCCATAAATTTTTCTAAATTATTTAAACATAATTCAAATTAAGTTCTGAATACATAAAAATCATCCATAAATACTTCCATTTCATGTTCAATTAAATTGCTAAAATTGACATCATACATCGGTGAAATGTCACGGTGTGTTACATAGTTCAAAAGACATTCTACGAAAGCAAATGTTCCATAAGGGCTTGTAAATGTTATTTTCTTTTGATCCTTAGGAGTAATCAAAATTTGATGATACCCAATATATCCATCTATAAAATTATAATATTTGTTTCCAGCCAATCTATCCAACATTTGGTCTAGAAATGGTAAAGGAAAATGATTTTTCCTAGTGGAAATATTTAATTTTCTATAGTCTATACAAATTCGACAGCCAATAACTTATCTTATTGGAATTAATTAATTTTTCTCATTTACTTCAACCGTCACTCCTGCTTTCTTTGGAACACAGTGAATGAGACTTACTCAAGCAGTATCTGAAATATGATATATAATTCCAACATCTAACTGTTTTAAGATTTCTTTTTTACAACTTCTTTCATTATTAGGTTTAATCTCCTATGAAGATCAGCTTTAGGTTTGTATTGTTCATCTAATAGAATTCTGTGCATATAAATTAAAGGACTAATTCCTTTAATATCCGCTAAGGTCCATCCAAAGGCCTTTTTATATCTTTTTAACATTTCTACTAATTTTTGTTCCTGAATTTCAGTTAAATCATAAGATATAATAACAAGCAATGTAGATGAATTTCTTTAAAACACATATATTAAATGGGCGAGTAGTACTTTCAGTTCTAGTTCAAGTGATTTAATACTTGAAGGAATAAGATTTTTATTATCATTTTCCAAAAGGTCTAAAATTTCAAATTTGTCCTGAACATAATCTAAATTATCTTCTTTTATTCCACTCTCATTCTCAAAATACTCTTCTTCCTTTAATTTTTCTTCAAACATTCCCTTAAATCGCTCATTACTTAGATAATCAGTAACTTCTGTTTTTAAACATTCATTATCTTTTCATTACAGAATATTTCATAGCTTTTGCTATATTAAATGTTACTTCTTGATCATTGACTCTCATTATTAATTCTCCTTTTTGCATATCTTTCACAACTCTCCCTGTTATAAGAAATGTTCTCCTCAAAATAATAGGAATCTCTTTATCTTACTCTATATCTAATACAATAAAGTCTGTAAGAAAAATAAATTTATCCAATTTCAATAATACATCTTTTATAACTCCTTTAGGATAAGTTATTGATCGATCAGCTTACTGAAGAGTTACAGTATTAGGGGAAATCTTTCCTAAATCTAAACATTTAAAAATTGATAGAGGCATAAGATTAATACTAGCTCCTAAATCACATAAGGCTTTTACAAAATAATTTTCACCAATAGCATAAGGTAAGTAAAACTACTAGGATATTTTAATTTTTCAGGAAGCATTTTCTGAATAATGGCGCTAAACTCTTCACTGAGTGCAACAGTTTCATGATCTTCAAACTTCCTTTTCTTGTTTAGTATATCCTTCATAAATTTTACATAACTTGGCATTTGTTCCAAAGCCTCGATGAAAGAAATATTTATCGTTAACCTTTTAAGGATTTCTAAAAATTTTGTAAATTACTTATCTTTATTCTTCTGCTTTAGTTATTGAGGAAATGGAGGTGATGATTTATCTAAGTAAATTTGGATTAGTTTATTTTCATCATTGTCACTTTCAATTTCTACCTTCTCATCCTCAACTTTAGTTTCTCTTTGGATTCTTGTTTCCACTTCTTTTCCGCATCGTAATTGAATAGCTTTAATCTGCTCCTTATTCTGATCTTTTGGATTAACTTCAATAGTACTAGGAAGAATTCCTAAAGGTCTATTACTAAGTGCAGTAGCAATATGTTCTAATTAATTTTTAATATTTCTAATTGCAGCCCCTTGATTTTGTATTTGATTTCCCATGTTCAACATTACTTCTTCCATAGTCAACTTCTTCTCCTTAACTTGTGTGTTATTGTAAATCCAGGAGGATAATAAGGTTTATAGTTAAGATTCCCTAGGTTATTTTGAATTTCCTGAGGTGTTCACCAAATTGTTATAATTATTCCAACTAAAATTAGGGTGATTTTTCCATCAAGGGTTATAATAATTAGAATAGGGATTATTGTTTATATTATTTATAGCATTCAAAATTTCATAAGATGATTCAGAATCAATTATCTGTCCTAGTGACTTTTCCTCTAACACTGGTGGTATTTGAGAATAGTTCACTCAAATCTGATCAATCTTTTTTGATATAGGGCAATTTGAGATGCTAAAATAGACATCACATCAGAATGATGAATACTAGCTACTCTCTTTGGATTTATTCATTCAGAGGGCTATTAAAAATTGTTAGTGGTCATTTCCTCTATTAAAAAATATGCTTCATCAAAAGGTTTTGACATTAATGATCCAACTGCAACAGCATCTATAATAGATTTAAGTGATCCTATTAATCAATTATAAAAAAATTGAATTATTAACCAATCTGGTAAAGCATGGCGTGCACATTTTCTAAGGAGATCTTTAAATCTTTCCCAAGCTTCATATATCAATTCTCCTTCAAACTGACAAAAAGATGTAATATCATTTCTAAGGTTAGTAGTTTTTTAGGGTGGAAAATATTTAGCTAAAAATTTTTGTGATAGTTCTCCCCAAGTTCTGATAGATCCAGGTGCTAATGAATTTAACCAAGCTTTAACTTTATCCCTTAATGAAAAAGGAAAAAGTCTAAGCCTAACAACATCATTAGACACCCCATCATATTTAAAAGTAGCACATATTTTAAGAAAACTAGCAAGTTGTAAGTTAGGATCTTCTGTAGGTGTTCCTCCAAACTGATTATTTTGTACTATTTAGATAATAGCAGATTTAAGTTCAAATGAATTAGCAACAATATCATGATTTTGAATAATCAATTAAAGTTCATCTACTGTAGGATTAACATAATCTTTTAAAGGTCTTTGTCTATTTTCATTTATTTGATTATCTAAGTCATTTGCCATTTCGTTCAAATTTCTAATTTCTTTTTTTGTTTTTCAACTTTTCTAATAGTGCGTTCTAATTTTGAGTTGTAAGGTATTAAACATTCAGATCCAATATTACACATAAACAAATATAATAAGCAAAGTAAAATTTCTATAAAAGTACACTTAAAAAAGTATTTTATAATATTTTTTTATGATTTTGATTTTTTTAATATTTTTTATTTTTATGTTTTTATTATTACTTTGTCTCTAAATTTTCTAATTTACCAAATCTATTTAATTTAGTGTTACCTTCTCCGACAACGACGCAAAAAAATTGATCCTGAAAATTATAGACGTATAAAATTAATAAAGTTGACTCCGCTTTGCAGCGATGCCAAAAATTTGGTCTGTTATCTATGAATAAGAAATTAAAGCAATTTATGTTGGGATTTTACATAAGTATACATATCGTTATCAAGTAATACAAGACTTTATGTTTAAGCTCCAAATATGGATCCCACGACGAAGGTTTAAATTCAATATGGTAATCTAAATTAGGAAATTCACAGTAATAAAGCAAATCTATATTTTGAATATTTAAGGTGCTATCAAAATTAAATTATAAACTTCTAGCAAGACTATAAAGTAAAGTTAAACTATAACTACCAAAATATGTTTCCGTGATGGAGTTATCAAATATGAGAAAACATCCTTCACACTACAATGAGTTTTTGGTTAAATGAGAGAGATAAATTATTTAAATTTATATTGTGCCAAATAGGAGAAATTTTAATTCTCAACCACCCTTAGCCAAGTGTTATGGAGAATTGTTGGCTAATTTTAAGTTTAGTCTCTAAATCTGTAGTTAGGCTGAAAGGATACTAGCTCTCACTCCAGAGCTCCCACTTCCCTTCCTCTGAAGGTTAACTCTTGCTTTAGTTCTTAAACACTAAGATCAAATTGGGGATTTTATTCCTGTCACCCTAAAATCTCCAATTCTTCGCCCAGTAATGTATATATTTCCCTATTTATTTGCACCCAATTCGTTGAACGAAACACCCTTTCATAGAATTGAATGTGATTCTTATATTATTGTAGAACTCATACTCCATTTCCTAGATCATATGTTTCACAACAGATTTTAACATTTCAATTGGCCAGATCAAAAAGTAAACTAAGAATGGAGTGGAAAAATCATCACATTAATTTTATATTTTAAAATTGGTTCATCCAAATTATCTCTTCATTTAACCATATCTTAAAGTAGGGAGAAAGACAAATAAAACTACTCAGACCTCATGAGGAAGATACGACAAAATACAAATTTCATAAATAAAAGAAAGTTTATACAACAATAATAAATAAATACCACTTATATGTAACTCTTCCTCTAGGCAATCCCTTGCAGCCTCTCTTGGAATCTTTCTCTCTTTACAACACACTTGAATTTCTCTTTAAAGATGTAAAGAAGAAGAAATTTCTCGCTTCTCTCCCTATCTAACAACTCTTAGGAGAAATCACTCTTAGCTCACCACACTAGACAATAAAACACTCAAGTAAACTCAGTTACACACTAAACCCCTCTAAACACCTTTTTCTAATCAATTTTTGCTCTAAATAAAGCATAATGTCGGTTTTCCAAGAGGTGCCTCCAATAAGTCTTTAGACCAAATTCATGAAATCTTCTAGAATTTTGCCCAACACTGACTTTGGAGCCGTCGGCTCCCACAATGGTGTCGTCAGCTCCCACGATAACACCGTTGGCTCCCGTAGTCTGAATTAAATTTTGTGCTCTCTGTTAAATGGTGTTGTCGGTGCCCAGTCTAACGCCGTAGACAACTTTGTTGGCGCCGTCGATGCTAAACATTTTTTCTAAAACACTATTTTGACTCCAAATTCCATCCTTTTTGCTTCTTTTTTTCAAGTCCTAAAAATCATCAATCTGCAATAAAAAATAAAAAATATCTTTCTTTAAAGTGCAATATCACTAAAAATGAGTATAAAATATAGGTCTAAAATTGCATATATTTTTGGTGCATCATTGCTTCAAATAACTTTTCAAAAATTCATCTAATATCAATGAATCATCAAATAATTACTTTTGGCGCTTAAGCGCGGGGTACCTGGCACTTAGGCGCGAGGCTCTGACGCTTAGGTGTTAGTCATGGGCGCTTAGGCCCGTTAGTTTATTTTTTGCACCTTTCTTCATTTTTCTCCAAATTTGACCTTTTTCACTCCTTATTGCATTTTTCATCCATTTGATTGTACCTGAAAGAAAAACAATCAAATATATTTCATTAAAGCATAATATCTCAAAAATAGGTATAAAAATGAGAATAAAAATACTATATATTTTAGGTGCATCAGTCATCTCGGCATGATAGGCACAACATTTTGGTTAAACCGGATACGCCGACTCGGTCGACCATCCATTTGCACCACTGCATGTTGCGCATGTATATGCTTTCTTGCTTGCATGTTACATATTTCCTTGCATGTATTTTCATGCACGAGCATGGTCATTTGTTTGAGTTGCCCTCCTCTGGGTCACTGCCTCCTTGACACACCTTCTTCAGGCTACTGCCACTACAACATGTCCATCTCTTAGTCACTACCGCCCCGACATACTCTCCTCCGGCATTACCACCATGTCATGCCCATATTTGGCCCACTACCGCCACATCATGCCCATCTCTGGGTCACTACCACCCCGGCATACCCTCCGCGTGCCACTGTCGCCATGACGTGCAGACATCTGGGCCCCTGCCTCTAATATACATCAATCTTTTCCTGAATCATTGCCCCACAGTACACTCGTCACTTGTATGATCTGACTTCTTGCATTTGTATTCGTATGTTTGTGTTGATAGCGAGCCAAACTCTTTAAGAGAGTGACCATGCGTTGGTCACGATGCCTTAACAAGCATTATATGTCGGGTCAATTCTGATGGGCAATACAAGTTAATTCATTGGGATTGACACGAGTATGACCATGCTAAGGATCAAAGGGATTTAACTCATTTCATCCTTTCATGTTATAGTTCACATTTAATGGTCCTTATTATAAAATGTAAAATTTATATATTTTGATACTTATTACATTTGTCATGTTTTAAAATCTATACACGTAGCAAATTAGGCCATATATGAGGTGAAATCTTTTAAAATTCATCCTGGGTGACACTTATTTGTTCGTTTGAATTCTTAGGTTGTGGTCAGAAAGACGACCCATCAAAGTCATACTACACCCAAACTCATCTAGCACTTAGATACTGATTATGACACTTGTCGGTAATTGGTGTGCTAGGCTAGGGTTTAGCATTCTAGGTAGTATTTTCGACACCTCTAGCTATTATTATGTGTTATGTGGTCTTGTACTAGCCACTTGTTGCCTTTTTTCCTTTTTCGGTGTGCTTGTATGCTTGTTGTGTGTGATAGTATATTAGGGTGATTTTCTATAGAGTGTCGTGCCTATATGTATGATCCTGATTTTTTATATGTAAGGATTTATGAAGTTGACACCACTACGACACCAAAAATTTGATCCTTATATGAAAAGTAAGTGGTGTAAAATATTAAAAATTATAGGCAATTAATAATGAGATTCTTCGCAAGTATACATATTGTTATCAAGCAATAAAGGACTTTCTATTTAAGCCCCAAATATCAATCCCACATGGAAGGTGTAAATTGGAAAATATAAGTTTTATTAGGAAATTTACAGAAAATCAAACGAAATCACTGTTACTAATTTTGACTGTTGAGATGTTATCAAATCTAAAGTACTTAACTATTATCAAAATAGAAATGCAAATTTTAAAAAGTAAATACTAATATACTAACTATGTTTATGTAATGAAGATTTCTTATGAGAAAAAACATCATTCCCACTACAATAAGATTCTGGTGAAATGAGATGAGATAAATGTTTATAATATGTATTGTGCTAAATAAGAGCAATTATAATTCTCTACCCTAATATAGTGCATAGAAAATCATTGGCTAATCTTAGGTTTAGTCCCTAAATCTGTGGCTAGGCTACGAGGTTATCAGCTCCCACTCTAGAGCTCTCACTTCCCTTCACCTCAAGGCTAACTCTTGCTTTAGTTTTTAAACACTAAGATTGAATTGGGGATTTTAGTCTGTCGTTCTACAGATTCTCCAATTCTACACCCAACAAAGAATATTTTCCTATTTATTTGCACTTAATTTCATGAACGAATTTCTCCTCCATGAAATCAAATGTGATCCTCACTTTGTTGTAGAACTCATACTCCATTTCCCGGATCATATGTTTCATAACATATTTTAACAATTCAATTGACCAAATTGGAATATAAATTAAGTTTGGAGTTGAAAAATCATCACAATTTATTTTATATTTTAATACTGGCACATCATTTTATCTCTTCATTTCACTATATCTCAGAGTAGGGAGAAAAATAGAGTGAACTACTTAGACTTCACTTATCTCTTCATTTCACCATATCTCAGAGTAGGGAGAAAGATAAAGGAATCTACTCAGACTTCATTAAGATACAACAAAAACACAAATTTCATATATAAAAGAAAGTTCATACAACACTAATAAACAAACAAAACTTATCTGAAACTCTTTCTCAAAGCAAATCCCTTGTAGCCTTTCCTTAGAAATGCAGGAAGAAGATATCTCTCACTTTTCTCCTTCTCCAACGCGCTTACAGAAAGTTTCACGCTAAATCTCACCACACAAACTCTAAACTATAAAAAAAATCACTAGTGGACTCCAATAAAGTGGTGGAATGAAGATGGATTATTGTGAATGGCAAAAATGGAGCGTGGAGGAATGACTTAGAGCAAAAAGGAGTCACTTTCATGATGAATTTCAACCCCATATAAAACCCAAGGTCTGTTCTCCAAGAGGTACCTCCAAAATCTTTTAAAAAATCATCCAAATACATCAAACCTTCTAGAAACGGGGGCTCAACTGCTTTTGGCACCGTCGGCGCTAGTTTTGGCACCATCGGCACTGAGTAAAAATTTCAGCTGTTTTGTTGTTCTACGTCGTCAACACTGCCTTTGGCGAGGTCGGCTTTGAGCACTTCTTTAAAAATGCCATTTTGACTCCAAATTCCATATTTTTTGCTTCTTTTTTGCTTTAAGTCCTAAAAATCAACAACCTGCAATAAAACATCAAAACACCTTCCATTAAGGTGCAATATCACCAAAAATAAGTATAAAATATGGGTCTAAAAATGTATATATTTTCGGTGTATCAAAATCCCCCAAACTTACATGTTTCTTGTCCTCAAATAACACCTCTACTAAATATTATGGTAAATAATTTAACTTCTAGACTTCTATATTTAGGTTCTCTAAACATAATAGTATAACTTAAGAAAAATTCAAAACATCTCCAGTTAATACTAAAGGTGCTAGGATATTCAATAATTAAGTCTAAGATTTTTGATCCTTTATTTCTTTCAAGAAGAATTGCAATTTGTCATATTAAAATCACTTAGAAAATTCATATGAAAAAGAACATCATAAAACTTTACTAATCATTAAGCTAACACTAAAAAAAAAGTTTAGAAAATGTGTCCAAGTATTTTTCCTTAAGTTGATTCAAGTGAAACCAATTTTTAATTAGGCATCTCCTCAAGCTTCTCCCCACATCTCTTCTTCATTTTTTTTACTTTTTCGGATCATTGTTAATCCCCTTTTTCTTTTGTCTTTTTTTTGTATGTTAGGATTTCTATATCTGGATAGCCTTTAATGATTTTGAGCTTCATTATCCTCTTCTTAAAGTTAGGGATTACTATATTTGGATAGCCTTTAATGATTTTGAACTTCACTATCCTCTTCTTAAAGTTAAAAACGAGGATTACTATATCTGGATAGCCTTTAATGATTTTGAAATTCACTATCCTCTTCATAAAGTTAAAAACTTATTACATTTTCTTCACTTAACAAATTTATATTAACTTAAAAATTACATAAAGTTTAATTCTTTTCTTTCTACATGATCCTTTTAAGATTTTTAATACTTCAAAAATACAAATTCCTTTACTAAAAATAGAAAAAAACATAGTCTTATTCTCTTTTACCAAATATCTTAGTCTCTAGAATTAACCTTTATTATTAAGAATTTTTTACTTAAATTTACTATATATTTAGAAACATAAATATAATTATCCAAAGTTAACCCTTAATACCAAAGGTCATGTTAAATTTAAAATTTTTGAAAATATAGTTAAGTGAGGACAAATAAAATTGAGTTATTTCTTTTCTTTTTAAAATAATTTTTCTCCCCCTAAACTTAATTTTTTTAAGAGAGTTACTTGAAGAAATTTAAAAATAAAAGGGTGAAATAAAGTATTATATACATAAAGAAAATTCATACCTGTTGAAGATTCTGATTTTTACAAATAAATTTTGAAACACTGCAGGTGCTAATTTGAAGAAGGCTTGGAGAAGTGGAAGAAGGCTTGGGCATGAGCCCCAAGTGGGGCGACAAGGTGAGAGAGAAAGAGAGTGTGAGAATTTCTTCTTTTCTTTTCACTTTGTTCTTGGAGAGGATTGTAAGGAGATTTCTTTTGCTAGACAAGGAGAGTTTGATTTCCATCAGAGAAGTATTTTCATCATATTTTGATTTGAAATTATTATTTTGTTTGTATGGTTTCAAAGTCTTGTTCAATGAAAAGTTCTTTTTGTTTCTCCATATGTAGTGAGTAGTTTTCTTTACTCTTCTCTCTTGTAATGAATTAGTATGCATGTGTAGGATATAAAATTAAGTAGAGTGAGAATATGTTGTGATGATTTTACTTTGTTCTTTATTTACATGTAAAATTGACCAACTTGCATGTTAAAATGTGTTGTGAGAACATGTAAGATCCGAGATGGTGTTTTCTCAATCAACTATGGTAGAATCACATGAGATTGTACGGATGAGAATGTAGTTCATATGGTTGAGTGCAAATAAATAGGGAAACAACCTTTAATGGGTGTAGAATTAGAGGACTTTAGAGTGACAGGCTAAAGCCCCCTAATTTTATCTATTATTTTAGGTTTTGATTCGAGATGTTAGCCTTCAGGTGGAGGGATAAGAGGTAAATCTATAATGAGAGCTAGTATCTTCCCTGCATAGCCCGTCTTCAGAACTATTCAAATTTTAGATTAATCAATATTCTTTATAGTATCTCTAGTAAGGGTAAAGAATATAATTGATCATATTTGTCACAATCTCTCTCACTAGTTGTTTTAGTTTTACACATGTCACTAATTTCATTATATGAGGACACTTTCTAATTTTCACTAAGTATTTTAGTTTATAAGTAGAAGTATTACTGTAGTGATAATTGTAGGATATAATCAAAACCATACCTTTATCGACCTTCCAAGCTAGGGCAAGTTATTCTAGACTAGAACTTCTCTTGAAAGTTGCAGTGATTAACCTCGATCTCCGTAGGATCGATATTTAGGGCTTAATCAGAAAGCCCTATATTACTTGATAACGATACGTATACTTGCATAGAATCCCTACAAATATAATTGAAATCTTAATTTACTTGGGATCAAGTTTTTGGCTCCATTACAAGGGATTAAAATCTTTATGTAGTGGTGTCAACTTCATAAATCCTTAAATATAAGTGAGTGAGTCTTCACGCAACACTCCTACTAACTTTTTTCTCTAACATAGATCTGACACCTGTCGTTCTGGATCACTCTAAGGCTACTCTTGCTCATAAGTTAGGTAGGAGGGTCTGGAGAACCAGGAACATGTTGCTACAGATCTAGAAGTAGGTTCCCTCTATTGTTCTGGTTCCAGCTCAGGTAAAGTTTTTGATTCTCTTGGCTGAGAATTAATTTGCTGATCTTTCTGGTTGTGTAGACCACATCCCCACTAGAATTGCTCGGGGTTCTTTGCCTCGTGATATGGGTTCTCTTCACCCTATTATCCAGTTTGACCATTCTTTTGTGAGTTTTTTGATGAAGGAAATCATAAGAGTAGTTTCATCCATGAGAGGATAAGGTCCAGTTTCTAGGGAGAAGCTCCTGGGTCAGATAGTTAAGCCCATTCAAAAGTCTGGAGAGGCTCCATATATGGAGCTTGATGAGGTTGTCCCAAAGCTTGGTTCCATCCTTTTTACTAATACTTCTAGAGAGGCACTGGTTGTAGCTCTTACTATACCTCCTCTTATTGATGATAATAAAAAGAAGGGTGTGTTTTCTTAATTTTCTCCTACTTTGAGTTAGTATTCAACTTCTATTGTTTTTGGCAGTGAGGCGAGATCCAGGACGCACCCCCATCGATATTCCTTGCACTCATATGTGAGAAAGGGCTACCGCCCATCTAATAAGAAATGGGTCTGAAAGGACTCCATTGTTGCACCGCTTACAACCTCATTTTCTATTGCAGGGGCTACTACTTTAATTTTGAGATAAGTTGTCCCTCCAGTTGATCAGAACCTTGAGCTTCTTTGGATTGACCCCGTGGGTGAGCCCATGTTTGATCTTAAGGGAGACCTATTTGGTGGTCTCTCTAATATTACTAACGACCTCCTCAAAGAGGATGGCCTCCTCAAGGAGGAGTTTCACAATTTTGAGAAGGTAAAGGGCCATCTTTTTGTAGTAACCACTCATGGTTAAAAACCTTCTATTGATGACCCGTCACACAATCTCAAGGTTGCCGATCATCACGAGCACATTGAGGCTTAAGACATCCCTGTGATTGATCAAGGGGGCCCTAATCCTGAGGAGATTATCACCCTTCTATGAGATCATAAAGTATTCTTCACTACACGTATTGACGTGTTACCAGCCAGGCAGGTTTGGTTCGGTGCAGTCTCACCCGCGACGTAGATAGGACACACTTAGTGATGCCCGTTATGGTGGCTGAACCAGTAAGGCATGTACGTGCTACATCTTCTGATGATGTTCAACTTGAGAAGATGCCTACTAAAGATGCGAAGGTTAAATCTGCCCTAGCAGATTAACAGGGAGAGGCCACAGTGCATCTAGGCAAGCCCTACCCCGTGGCATATGAGTGCATACCGTATCCTCTAGGTTTTGTTCCTCCGTGTTCAAACCATTCAATGAGGTTGGAAATCCTTGCCGACACACCACTCAATTTTATACATTGTGCTGCAACATCAGGAATAATGATGCTTTGCTCATTTTCCTCTTCACTACCAGTTTAGGAGTGTTTGCTTTTGAATGGTATGTTGATTGCCAAATGGTACCTTTAGAACATTCTTCAAACTTGAAGACACATTCAAAAAATGCTTTACTGGTGCACATCACCAAGTCACTTTGAGTGACCTAATATTATCCCATCGAAAACCCAATGAGCCCTTAATAAACTTAATTATTCAGTGGTGCAACTTGAGCATGAAGTGCAAGCCACCCCTTTAGAATAAGCATGTCTTCGCGCTTCTTATCAACAAGATCAAGTGCCCAATCTCTATTTTTCTCAAAATAGAGTTTAGCCTTGACGACAGTCAATGGTAGGCTAAAAAGGCTTGTCCTATCTGCCGAGCAAGTTCATCCCTCTCCTAAAAAATGGAAGGGTCAGGCTTCTGAGAAAACAAAATTCCAGTCAGATTCTTTCAAAAGAGATTTCCCTAAAAGGATCTTCAAAAACCTCCGTAAATAGGGTATGCAGCTTCCAAATCTAAGGAAACCCGAGGAAGCAAAAAAGACCCGGAAGCCTAACTATTGCCCATATCATAGACACTTGAGGATTCCTATGTATTCAAGAATTGGCTCAAAATCTACTAGCAAGCAGGAGAGATAGAAATCCCAGAGCTGTACCAGGAGTAGCCTCCCTCATGAGGATTAGCCAGAGTTGTTACAGTTGTTCCAGCCACTTCTGCTACTAATACTGCTACACTATGTGTTGTTAAAGGCAATTCCTTTCTTTTTAATTGCTAATATGAGCTTAAAGCACGAGCTTGTTCCCCCTAAAGCATTTTGTACTACTACTGAAGCAATAAAGAAAGACATTTATTAGTATTTCTCTATGTTTATGGCTAGCTCTCATAATTCCAACATAATCCAACACATATACTTTTAGCGAAGAAGAGGAGCAATATTCATTTTTTCCCTCCTTTGATGGTGCTTACAGCATCTATGATGAGTTGAGAGATTCTTCAGAAGGTGTAGGTGAGATGCCCTTTTCTTAGTCCTCTTCCATAGAGCTTGATCCCCTGGAATGTCCCATTAAGAGTGATCCCACCGAGTCTCCCAACGAGGATATCCAGAAATTTTGTCTACAAAGCACCAAGATCCTTCCCTCAAACTTGGTTAATCCCACATTACTTAAATGAGATACAAAAAGCTTCACCCAAGAGCTATATGATTCCAATGAAACCCCTGTCTAAAGCAAAGAGGTTAGAAATCGTACAAACAAGGTAGATTATAATGTACTAGAGCACCTGAAAGGGTGACAACATCTTTGAGCATCTATGATGCCCTCCTTTTATCTTCTAAATTGAGGAAGACTTTGGTGAGAGCTCTTCTAGATCTCTATGTCTTCCATGCCTACTATGCCAAAGCGAGGATGAAGGAGGTATATTTTCCATAAGATATAGCCATCATCACCTTTTATGATGATTATTTAATGCAGACCATTATCCCCATTAATACATAAAGGCTATAGTATACATCATAACTCTAAATCATATATTAGTTGATCTCACTGCTTTTATCAACATCATCGATGTGCTCACTCTTGGGTTTCTCTCATTAGTCATGCGATGATTATGCTATGATATAATCATGTTGAATGGCTTCAATGAGAAGGGGTAGAAGATTCTAAGGTTCATAACCCTTCCTCTCCAACTTGGAGAATTTAGGAGTGAAGCCAAATTCCATGCCATCTATGGTCTTGCTCGGACAACCTTGGATTTACGAACAAGGGATGGTAGCTTCGACCCTCCATCAGTGCATGAAATATATGCATGGAGGAGAAGAGTTTTCTATTCCTTGTGATGCTCAATCATTCTCCGTAAAAGAATTTGGTATATAAGATGACGTTAATATGTTCCACATGGAAAGTCACCGCTACCTTCTTCTAGTACCATGGGATGTTCATGTACCCCTCCTCTTTCTAGCCCTTGCCTAATCAAAGGGAAGTAGATAATGAAGCAGGAGGAAAGGTCATGCACCCCACTTGCAATGGGGCCTACTAGAAGGCTCCCTACTCTGCTGACCTCCAAATTCACAATATGTATTGACTCTAACATAGATTATGAGGTAGAGAAAGCCCTCTAGGTGGACAAGCCCGGAGGTTCACAATGTGACACTCCAGACAACTCCGATGAAGAGATTCTCTAGTTGCCATCCGTGGTGATGGTCCCTCGTCTGACCAAGTTGATGTTGAAGAATGAGGTGCTGACTATCAACCCCATGCCACCAGGCCATTGCAGAGGTTTGATGGCTATACATTCTTCCACATTCAAAGATCTCAAGTCTTTTTATGTGCCTCCTAGACTAAGTGTAAGGAGAAGGGCATTTTATCTTACAAAGTTGATTATCATGTACTCAGCTTTGATGTAATGCCTATGTATGATAATAATGACAAAGTAGAGGATATACCTCTTTTATATTATTGTTTACCTCTTATTTCTAAGTTGCTAGATGACACATTATTGCTTGAAAGATGGCCTATTTGCCAAGACAAACTGTGTAAGGCTATCTGGTAGAATAGACTCTCAGTAAACAGATCTGTTTTAGGATATGTCAGGAGGTGGGGTGATGCTACGACCACCAGTGCCTCATGCAAAATGATCTCATAATCTTATGATAGCTAGGATACTACCTCCCATGATGAGAAAGTTGAGGTAAGAGAGCCCCCCCTGAGCTGGAGGATGTTGTCTCTTTGATCATTAATGAGTTGGTCAAGCTAACCTTAGGCACATCTAATGAACCTCATCCCACTTATATTAGTGAGTTTATGTCTACCTCCATGGCTGCCAAAGTTATGAAGATCCTCAAGGAGTTTTGGGACTGCCTTGCCTAGGGCTATTCTGAATTTCCTAGCTTATCACAAGTGGTTGTAGTCCATAATCTCTTTATTGATCCGAGTGTCATTCCTGTGAGACAAACAACTTAGAGGTTACATCCTGAGATTAAGCTAAAGGTTATTGAAGAAATAAAAAATCTCATCAAGGCTGACATCATTAGATAAGTTTCTTACTCTAGTTGGCTTGCAAACATCATGCCCATTTAAAAGAAGAATGGACAAATATGAGTTCACACAGAATTTTCAGACCTGAATAAGACTTTCTTAAAGGATGGCTTCCTCTTACCAATCCTAGAGTTAATGGAAGATATCCCCTCTACACACGTGATGTTCTCATTAATGAATGGATTGTTTGGATTTGAATGGCCCCAAAGTAAGAACAACTTACAACATTTCACATGCTCATCGACAACTTCTGTTATACTGTCATTCCCTTCGATCTCAAAAATGTCGGGGCAACATACCGTAATTCCTTGGCTCAAGTATTCAACAAATTGCTACATCATGAGATCAAATGCTATATTAATGTTGTGGTTGAGAGTTGATATGAAGAAGATCATCATATGGATCTAAGGACCGTCTTTGAACACCTTAGAAAATTTTAGTTGAAGGTGAACCCATTGAAGTGCGCCTTCAGCTTCTCTTTCGAGAAATTTATGGGCTTCAAAGTCCGATATAGGTGTATACTAGTAAAATCAAATTCATCATAGTGATGGAGCCTTCTAGAAGCTTAATGCAACTGTGCTCCCTTAATGAGAAATTCATATTCATATAAAATTTTATTTCAAATCTCTCCAGGTGCTACAGTCTTTTCTTTAGTTCAGTTAAAAAGGATGTCTGTTTTCATTGCAACAGAACATGTCAGGATGCTTTTGATGACATGAAGCTTTACTTGCTCAACCTGCCATTTTCGGCTACTCTTATCCCATGAAAACCCCTTAAACTCTATATCGTCACTCTCGACGTGTCAGTAGGTGCTTTGTTGGCCCAGATAGACAAAGCTGGGAAAGAAGGTGCCTTATATTACTTTAGTCGATGCCTCATCCTGACCAAGCTGAAGTATCCGCCAATCAAAAAACACTATTTGGCATTGATGTTCTTGGTATAGAAGTTGAGACATTACATGCTATCACACTATATTGATTTAATCTCAAGGGTAAAACCCTTATATTACTTTATGACTCACCCCACTCTAGCTTGGTGAATGGCGAGATGGACCATGCTCTTATCACACTTTGACATATCTTATGTCCCTCACCAAGTTGTCAAAGGATAGACTTTGGCTGATTTTCTAGTGGCACATCCAATCCCAATTGACTTACCACTAAATGATGACTTTCCCGAAGAGCAACTGCTAGCCATAGGTTTCTCTGAGTGGGAGCTATATTTCAATGGAGGATCTTCCTTAAAGTAATGCTCATCATGATCCCCACCCACCACCCCCCCTCCCAAGGGTAAAAACTGGCATTGACCTTATCTTTACTTCCCCCGAACATGGAATTCTTTGCTATTCTTATAGTTTGATAGAACCACTTACAAATAACGAGGCAAAAAATTAATCCTTGATCATTAGATTGGAATCAGCTATCCATATGAACATTAAAAGCATCAAATTTTTTAAGGATTCATAGCTCATTATCTATCAAGTGCTAGGAACCTACAAAGTTCTCAAGCCATACCTCTTAATATATCATAAGAAAGTTATGACATCACTAGAGGACATCTCTGATGTCACCTTAGTTAGGATCTTTAGTTCCATGAACAACAAGGTTGGTGCTCTAGCTAAGCTTGCTAAGGAACTATGGAGTCCTACTGGCAACTGCGTGACATTTTGGGTTGGTTTGTGGGGTTGCCCGTAAGAAGCTGTCGGAATCGAAATCCCTTCGCCCGCTTTGGAAGGACATTGAAGTATGAAATCAAACTGACTCCATATTTTTTATAGTTTAAAATGAAAGAGCACTGTACTTCTAATCTTATATCTATCCCGAAGGATAAACACAAGACTTGAGGATGAGGCTCGATCAAAATAAAATAAGGAAAATATGACGTCCGTTAGGCCACAAGAATTGAGGATGATGGTCGATCAAATAAACTAAGGAAAGTATGACGTCCGTTTGGTCTAAAGACTTGAGGATGAGGCTCGATCAAATAAACTAAGGAATATATGACATCCGTTTGGTCTACAAGACTTGAGGATGAGGCTCGATCAAATAAACTAAGAAAAGTATGACGTCTGTTTGGTCTGCGAGGATGAGGCTCGATCAATTAAACTAAGGAAAGTATGACGTCCGTTTGGTCTGCAAAACCTTGGGTGAGGGTTGATCAAATAAACTAGAGAAAGTTATGCCATCCGTTTGGTCTGCGAAACCAATGTATTGCCGCAAGTTCCCCTATTTAATATAAAGAATTAAATAGGGTTTATATTAAGCTGGGTTCGGACATGGTTATATAAGGGAAAGCCCCTATAGTTAATTACATCCTAAATGACCAAAGTCACTTAAGAAGACTCGTATTTAATATAAAAGATTAAATAGGGTTTATATTAAGCTGGGTTCGGACATGCTTCATATAAGGGTACCCCTATAGTTAATTACATCTTAAATGACCAAAGTCACCTAAGAAGACTCTCGATAAAAATTCCCCTATAGTTAATTACATCTTAAATGACCAAAGTCACCTAAGAAGACTCTCGATAAAAATCTAGCCTATAGTTAATTACATCTTAAATGACCAAAGTCACTTAAGAAGACTCTCGATAAAAGTCAAGAAAGTAGTTAATTACATCTTAAATGACCAAAGTCACCTAAGAAGACTCTCGATAAAAATCATGAAATATTCTTAAATGACCAAAGCCACCTAAGAAGACTCTCGATAAAAATCAAGAAAAATTATCTTCAAAGAATTTCAAAGGGTAGGACTCTTCAACGCTTTTAAATGACCAAAGTCACCTAAGAAGACTCTCGATAAAAATCAGGAAATATTATCTTCAAAGAATAGCTGGGTTTGGACATGCTTCTTATAAGGGCAAGCCCCTATAGTTAATTACATCTTAAATGACTAAAGTCACTTAAGAAGACTCTCGATAAAAATCAAGAAAAATTATCTTCAAGGAATTTCAAAGAGTAGGACAAGTCACTTAAGAAGACTCTCGATAAAAATCAAGAAATATTATCTTCAAGGAATTTCAAAGGTTGGACATGCTTCCTATAAGGGCAAGCCACTATAGAACATGCTTCCTATAAGGGCAAGCCCCTATAGTTAATTACATCTTAAATGACCAAAGTCACCGGCTTCCTATAAGGGCAAGCCCATATAGTTAATTACATCTTAAATGACCAAAGTCACCTAAGAAATATAAGGGAAAGCCCCTATAGTTAATTACATCCTAAATGACCAAAGTCACTTAAGAAGACTCGTATTTAATATAAAAGATTAAATAGGGTTTATATTAAGCTGGGTTCGGACATGCTTCATATAAGGGTACCCCTATAGTTAATTACATCTTAAATGACCAAAGTCACCTAAGAAGACTCTCGATAAAAATTCCCCTATAGTTAATTACATCTTAAATGACCAAAGTCACCTAAGAAGACTCTCGATAAAAATCTAGCCTATAGTTAATTACATCTTAAATGACCAAAGTCACTTAAGAAGACTCTCGATAAAAGTCAAGAAAGTAGTTAATTACATCTTAAATGACCAAAGTCACCTAAGAAGACTCTCGATAAAAATCATGAAATATTCTTAAATGACCAAAGCCACCTAAGAAGACTCTCGATAAAAATCAAGAAAAATTATCTTCAAAGAATTTCAAAGGGTAGGACTCTTCAACGCTTTTAAATGACCAAAGTCACCTAAGAAGACTCTCGATAAAAATCAGGAAATATTATCTTCAAAGAATTGACTAAAGTCACTTAAGAAGACTCTCGATAAAAATCAAGGAATATTATCTTCAAGGAATTTAAAAGGGTAAGACTCTTCAATGAAATCGGACATAGAGGTGTGAAAGGGGATTGGTTCAAATTTGGAACATTTTATATTAGAATCCAAAGGTAGGAGGAACTAGAGGATATCATGCTCTAGAGGAGAACCTCGGTGACTTCCCAAGCTATCCTAATGTTTGGCTTCAATTTTGAGGAGAAATATTTAGGTGTTTCATCCTATCAATTTTATTAGTTAGGGCTTACATTTGTGTGAAATGATCACACAAATAGCCTGAAAGATGTGAGGATTTAGGTCGTGACGAACGACAACCTCAAAATCCTAAGACGAGTTAGGGCTTATATTGTATAGCAGGACTATGCAAAGGCCTAAGGATAAGGTGAGGATTTGCGTTGCATAAGCAAGCGACCTCGAAGTCCTAGGGCTTTGTTGTTTAGTCTAAGAAGGATTTATGTTGCATAAGCAAGCAAACTCGAAGTCCTATGGCTTTGTTGTTTAAGTCTAAGGAATACGTTGCATAAGCAAGCAACCTTGAAGTCCTATGACTTAGTTGTTTAAGTCTAAGGAAGGAGACTGGTGAAGATAGGTTTTGCTGTTGAAGATGGTCGTGCTGCCCACCAAGCTAGCTCCAAGCTGCTTGCCACAATGGAAGACAGGTTTTGCTGTTGAAGATGGTCGTGCTGCCCACCAAGCTAGCTCCAAGCTCTTGCCGGACAGGTTTTGCTGTTGAAGATGGTCGTGCTGCCCACCATGCTAGCTCCAAGCTCCTACCGCAACAAGTTTAATTTATCTATTGTGTCAAGTTATAATATCAAATCAGGTGGCCCTATGGTTGAATTTCTTTAAATTTTATGAGGGCATATTAAAGTTGATTAGAGCGACACCGGTTAGGATCCTACGGTTCCTTCGTTCCGGCATCACTATTTCATTGGATTCACTTAGTCCAAATGAACTTATTAAACCCAACTTAATGAGTTCCATAATTTCATGTAAACCGTGGANCATGGTTTGAATTTTATTTGAAAATCAAGATAGGGGTATTAAATTGATTAATCATTGACTTCAAAAGTTATATCGCTAAGTCCAGGATCATTTAATTTTAATAAACTTCCAAATTTTAGAAATTTATTAATCTTAATTAAGAAAGTGATATTGGTTTCTACCAATTAACCCCTTATGTTTCAAACATAAATTAATTAAGATCAGAGGTTACCTATTTTCCCTCTTTTGAATTAAGCCTAAATGTTAATTAAGACAAGGTTTCCAAAATTACACATTTGCCCCTAAGGCTAACACTTCATAATTTGTCAAATTCAATTCAAATGACTCTGAAATTTTTATACTACCTCATTCATGGGTCAATTAAGACATCAGAGGAGAAAATGTGATTTTTTTTTTAAAATTTAATTTAATTTATATAATTATTTTAATGCAAAAATAGGATTTTTCAAGGAAAATTCCTAACTTGACCACGATAAATTATAATCTCTTGAAATTTTACTAAAGGTAGGCCTAAACTAGAGAAGCCTTCAGATAAGATTTCATAAATTTTTGAATTCTTTGTGATTTATTAGAATTATTTTAAGTTCTGGGCTATTTAATAAAAATAAAATATTTTAGGTGGTGAAAATTAAGTTTTGTATTTTTGAAAAATCTCTCTAAGGTCAGAGAACTCAGAGAAAGAAATTTTATATTTTTCTGATTTTTCCTTGATTTATTGGAATTATTTTAGGGAAAACTCATTTTTAGCCTTTTAAAAATTATTTTAAAGCTTTGAAAACAAATATCTTTATTTAGAAAATTAGGAAAAATATTGTAATTGTTCCTATGTGATTAAGAAACAATTTAGAACATTTCCATGAGTTTTATTATTTTTGAGATTTTTATGAATTTTTAATTATTTTAAATATTTAAAATGGCTGAAAATCAAGTTTTTACTTTAAATATAATTTTATTTTTAGAAAATACCCCTCATCACAGAGAACTCAAAAAACTAAGTTTCATAATTTTTTGAGTTATATTTTGATTTTTAAAAATCATTTAAGTGCCAAGAGTGGTATTT
>JXCR01091056.1:0-12481 GCA_002079205.1 Phalaenopsis hybrid cultivar | reverse complement strand
GGTGGACTAACTGACCCCTGACAAATGCTTCAATGCTCAGGTGGCTTACGCAAGTGCACAGTCAAAGTAGTATCAGATTTTTGTAGTCTGAAATGTCGATCCCACAGAGAACGAGGTTATCAAATTTAGGAAAAGGTTCTGGCCTACTTAATTCATCCTTAATTTTGAATTTAAAGTATTTAATTTGTGTTAACAGTTTCTACTGTAGTGTAAATAAGTTTATAATTTACTCCTACAGAAGTTCCAATTATTCTAGTTGAATTGGTGATAATCAGTTGATAAAGCTACTTTCCCACGCAGTGATAATAGTGGAGTCTAGAAAATGAGAAAATGTAAATTAAAATGTGGCTAGTGCAAATAGGAACAATTCTCTTATTTACCCTCCCCAAGTGCATAAATAAGTTTGGTTAAAGTAGTCATAATTCCTTAAGCCCCACTTTGAACCCATCAAAAATTATTTCCCTAACATTTGCATCTCCTTATAGTGTACTTTTACTTCATACCCTATACTTCAAAGTGATCTTCCTAGTTGCTCATGCCATAGCTCTTTCAAAACATTATGGGTTCACAATAAATTTTAACAAATCATTTGGCCCGAATGATAAATAAATGAATTACATGAGGTAAATCATCATAATAAAATATTAAAGATAATTTAAAATCATTTTCACATTCCTACAAATCACACTACATCACCATAAGAATAAGATAGAGAAAACACCACAAAACTTCATTAAAATCAAGTGAATTCACTTATCAAAGTATTTACAGAAAATATAATGCTTTAAACACAAGAATACTTATATCTCTCCCTCAATACAACATTGAGAATGCTCCACCAAAGCCCTTACTGCTCTTCTGTAGACTCTCCTCACTTTAACACTCAGATCTTCATCAATTCTCTACACTAGACTCGCTCTCTCTACCCTAGAGAAAGCCTTCTACTCTAAAGATAACTCATCTAAAATCGGTAGCACTTCCAAATCCTTCCTCCCTTTTAAAAGTTTTCTATTCTTCTTTTTAATAACCTTCAAAATACTCTATTTATATTTCCTCCAGTCCGCTCAAATGACACTTCGAACAGGTGGGTCGAACTGCTGTAACTACCCCAAGCAGTTTCTATCTCCTAAACGCCAATCTCTCAGGAACAAGAATTTAGCCTGAGCACCTAAGAGCCCAAATAATCTGGCGCCAAGGCCCTGGCCTTCACATCTGGGGTCTTGGTGCCCAGTGGTCGACGCTTAGGCTTCAACCTATGGGTTTCAAATATTTACTACCATTTAAAATTCTTCTAGTCTTATTTTTAATAACCTTCAAAATACTTTGTTTATATTGCCTTTAGTCCGCCTAATTGACCCTTCAAACGGTCGAACTGTTGTAACTGCCCCAAGCAGTTTCTGGCTCCTAGATGCTAATCTCTCAAGAACAAGAATTTAACTTGAGCACCTAGGAGCCCAATTAATCTGGCTCCAAGGCCCTGACCTTGACATCTGGGGTCTTGGTTCCCAGTGGCGGACACTTAGGCTTCAAACTATCAGTTTGCATGAGTTGGGGTTGGCACCTAAGTGCCCCAAAGTCTAGCACCAAGGCCTAAGCCCACTATATTTTCTTTTTGCTCCAACTCCTCTCCTTTTCGCTCCATGTCTCTTCCAATTTGCTCCACTCTTAATACTTTTTATACCTGTAAGAAAAAACATAAAAACTCTTTTCTTTAAACTGCAATTTCAACGATAAAGTTGTGAAAAACAAAAAGGAATTCATGCAATTTTTTCACACATCACTAAACAAGGCACTGAGAATTATTTACCCTATCAAGATGACCATAGCTTTCCACTATCCCAAGAAAATTGGTACCCGTCAACTATAAACAGCCTCATATTCAGGAATCCCCCTTAAATTTCATAGCTCAAGGTATTCGTAGTCTCGATGAGTTTTGAACTACCTTCGTTAGTAAATATGAGATACATTCTTCTAAGGTATTTCCTTTAATCTCACGGGGTAGGTTTGGGTTGACCTGAGTTGAGTTTAGGTTGGGATCTAGGTTGGGTTAGGTCTAGGTTGGATCAGACTTGGGTTAAGGTATAAGATTTGGGTTAGGTTGGGCTATACATGAGCTTGGTTTGAGGCTAGGTTGGGTCAGGCCTGAGTTGGGTTTTAAGGTTTGGGTTAGGTTGGGCTAACCTGGGCTGAGGTGGGTCTAGGTTGAGTTCGGTCGGACCTAGTTTAAATTTGAGGGTTTGGATTAGGTTGGGTTGGACCTCAGCTCGGTTGGGTCAAGTTTGGGTTGGGTCAGACTTGGGTTTTGTTTTAGGGTTTGGGTTAGACATGAGACCTGGGTTATGTTTTGGGGTTTGCATTATGTTGAACTAGATCTGAGCTGGGTCGGGTCTAGGTTGGCTCAGACTTGGGTTAAGTTTTAGAGTTTGGGTTCAACTCAGTTCAATCTGAACTTGATCTAATCCCAAGCCTAATCCAAGGCTATTGAGTTGACCTAAATTAGATTTTCTTAACGGTGGCTAACCGGAGGCGTGAGCCAAAGAAGGCACTCCAAGAAGAAGGCTTCACACCTCCGCAACAAGCGTGCAGAGCTCCAATCACTAGTCCAAAGAGGGACAAACAACCACCTTTTATAGGTGACGTCTGTTGTTCTGAGTCATCATTCAGACGAGAGATTGACTGTCTGGATTACTCCAGTGGTTGTCGCGATCGTCAATGTTTGTTGGATATTTTCAGCTTTCCAACAAAGTGGACGGTCAAGATGAGGATCCGTGGACAAAGGCGATTGATCAATGACACAAAATTGGTGGTGTGGCCTCACATAGGTGTTGTCACGTCACATCAAGTGTGACTGGCGTGACCATGCCAGACCAAAAGTGTCATATAGTTGTTATGAAAGGTTCAGAGGTGTTAGGACCCTTTTGAAAGCTCCATATGGCTCTAGAAGCTACAAGTAACTCAAAAATGAGGTCAACAAATGGAACCCCAATATGTGTGGCAAACAGTTCAAAGTACAAAATATTGGCATTGACCGAAACAATCAACGAGAATATTTGAATTTGAATTTTAGGGATTATAGCTTTGGAATCTGCTACGGATTTTTAGATTTATTTGAACACATTAAGAATGAAAACCTTGTAGATTCACATCCAACCGAGGTGAACAAGACTAGATCAGGAGAGACATTGTTGGAGCATTGAAAATTTGTTAGAAGGAATATAAGAAGATACTTAATTTAGAAGGAAACCGCATGGACTCAAATCTAACCTAAGACAAAAAGATTAAAGATTTAGAACGTCTATACTCAACGGAAAAGCATAAGGATATACGTCCCACCTAAGATGGAAAGTTAAGATTTGAAAAAAAAATTGAAGAACTTACATCACACCTAAGACTAGAAAGTTTTAAGATTTGAAAATATCTATGCTCTGTAGGAAAGCACAATGACTTACATTCCTCCTTAGACGGAAAGATTTAAGATTTGAAAATGTATATGCTTGGCAAGAAAGCATAAGGACTTACATTCCACCTAAGATGAAAAGATTTAAGATTTTAAAATTTCTATGGCCAATAGGAAAATATAAGGACTTACATTCCACCTAAGATAGAAAGATTTAAGATTTAGAGCATCTATGCTCGGCAAGAAAGCATAAGGACTTACAACCCACCTAAGATCAAAATATTTAAGATTTAAATGTCTATGCTTGGTAGGAAAGCAAGAGGACTTACATCCCACGTAAAATGGGAAGATTTAAGATTTAAAATGTCTATGCTCTGCTAGAAAGAGTAATGAATTGCATCCTACCTAAGATGGAAAGATTTAAGATTTAGAACGTCTATGCTCAACAGGAGAGCATAAGGATGGAATGATTTAAGATTTAGAAAGTCTATGCTTGGCAAGAAAGCATAAGGACTTACATCCATCCTGAGATAGAAAGATTTAAGATTTAGAACATCTATGCTCGATAAAAAATCATAAGGACTTACATCCCACCTATGATGGAAAGTTTTAAGATTTAAAAACGTCTGTGCTCGATAAGAAAGCATAAAGACATACATCCAACCTAAGACGAAAGAATTTAAGGTTTGAAAACAACTATGCTTGGCGAGAAAGCATAAGGAATTACATCCCACATAAGACTGAAAGATTTAAGAATTTTAATGCCTATGCTCTGCAAGAAAGCATAAGGACTTACATCTCACTTAAGGCCGAGAGATTTAAAAATTAAAAACGTCTATACTTGACAGAAAAGCATAAGGACTACAACCCATTTAAGACAAAAAGATTTAAGATTTGGAAATGACTATGCTCGGCAGGAAAGCATAAGGACTTACATGTCATCTAAGATAGAAAGATTTAAGATTTGCAAACGTCTATGCTTGAAATGAAAGCACAAGGACTTACATCCCACCTAAGATGGAAAATTTTAAGATTTAGAACATATATGCTCGACAAGAAAGACTAAGGACTTACAACCCACCTAAGATGAAAAGATTTAAGATTTAGAATGTCTATGCCTGACAGGAAAGTATAGGGACTTACATCCCACCTAAGACGAGAAGATTTAAGTCTTAAAAATGTCTATGCTTGGCAGAAAAGCATAAGGACTTACATCACACCTAAGATAGATAGATTTAAAATTTAGAACGTCTATGCCCAGTAAGAAAGCATAAGGATGAGAAGATTTAAAATTTAGAATGTCTATGCTTGGCAGGAAAGCAAAAGAACATACATCCAACTTGAGAAAGAAAGATTTAAGATTTAAAATGTCTATACTTAGCGGGAAAGCATAAGGACTTACATCCTACCTAAGAAGAAAATTTTTAAGATTTGAAAATCTCTATGCTCAGCAGGAAAACATAAGGACTTACATCTAATCTAAGATGAAAAGATTTAAGATTTAGAACGCCTTTGCTCAGTAGAAAAGTATAATGACTTAAATCCCACCTAAGATAGAAAGACTTAAGATTTCACAATGTCCATGCTCGGCAGGAAAGCATAAGGACTTACATCTCACTTAAGACAAAAAGATTTAAGATTTAGAACTTCTATGCTTGATAGGAAAGAATAAGCACTTAGATCCCACCTAAGACAGAAATATTTAAAACTTGAAAATGTCTATAACTGATGCGAAAGCATAAGGACTTACATCACTCCTGAGATGGAAAGATATAAGATTTAGAATATCTATGCTCGACAAAAAAGCATAAGAACTTACATCTTTCCTAAGACAGAAAGCTTTAAGATTTATAACACCTATGCTCGGTAGGAAAGCATAAGAACTTACATCTCACATAAGGCATAAGGATTTAATATACGAAAGTATCTATGCATGACAAGAAATAGGGTGTAAACGAGGGCTCGCTCGTGTTCGGCTCGTTTATATTTTAAACACAAAAAGTGTGTTCGTGTTCGGATCATTTATATTTCGAACACAAAATGTGTGTTCGTGTTTGGCTCATTTACTTAGCGAGTTAAACACAAGTTGTTCATGAAGAAAGAGTTGTTTTGACAACCATAATCACACAGTCATAAGATGTTAAGAGTTGGGGCAAGATTTAAAAATTATTATTTATATTAAAATATCATTTAAATCTAATTTAATACTTTTTATTCTATTTTTTTAATTAATACTTTTAATTGATTATAAATCTTTATAGCCTTGTAGTCAATTAATTTTTTTTTAAATACTACTCATCAATATATATATATATATCCAAAATTAGCAGAACACGAACGAAGAATTCTTTATTTGTGTTTGACTCGTTAACTTAATGAACGAGCAGAACACGTTCTTCTTAACGAGCTAAACAAGAGCTGATCGCGAATAATGAGCTATTTTAACAGTCTTACTTCTTGTGGTTACCAGCGTGAAGAAAATAAAGACACTACTCAAAAACCTCAAAAAATTCTATGGAGAGTTGATCGAGGGACGAAAATTGCCTCTCCAACAAACCTCCAGCAGGAGGTAATTAATAAAGTAAAATGTCGAACAAATTTGAGAATATGACTGACGAGTTGTGGGAGGCTTCAGGCGATCAAGAAGCGTGAGGTGACTATAACAGAGACACCTGCTGCCAAGGCTGTTGAGAAAAAGCTACGGTCCATGGTGGCTTGTTCTCAAATTTCTTCCAAAGCTCGTCCTAAAAAGTTCACATAATTGACGAGTAGTATTTCAAGCCAAAATTAGCAGAACACAATCGAAGAATTCTTTATTTGTATTTGACTCATTAACTTAACGANACATATATATATATATATATACATATATATATATATATACATATATATATATATATATATATATATATATATAATTTATGAGCAGTATTTTGACCCCAAAACAAGCCGAACACGAACGAACAAATCTTTGTTCGTGTTTGGCTCATTAACTTAACAAATGAATCGAACAATAGCTTCTTAATGAGTCAAACACGAGCTGTTCGAGAACAACAAGCCATTTTGATAGCCTTAACTGGAAAGCATAGAAACTTTCATCCCACCTATGATGGAAAGATTTAAGATTTAGAATGTCCATGCTTAGCAGGAACACATAGGGACTTACATCCCACTTATGACGAAGAAATTTAAGATTTGAAATTTTTATGCTCGACAAGAAAGTTTAAGGACTTTCATCTCACTTAAGAGGGAAAGATTAAAGTTCTAGAACGTCTATGCTCTACAGAAAAGCATAAGGACTTACATATCACCAAAGATCTGAAAGTTGTAAGATTTGAAATGTCTATGCTCGGTAGAAAAGCATAAGGATTTACATCCCACCTAAGATGGACGGTTTTAAGATTTAGAAGACATGCTTGGACACATAAACAAAAATAGAATCTAGAATTTATTCTTGATCTGAGTAGTGTGCAAGGTGACTTGACTAGAATAGATAATGGGGATCTATACCAATAAGTTGGGGGGATTAGATTAAAGTAAATAGTTCAGGGACTACCTACCCTAATAGCTAACATATAACATAGACATACTCCGCTGGGCAAAGGCTTCTAAGGGTTCTTCACGACGTGCAATGACTATACCAGATAGCTGCACATACTCTACTGGGTTTACAGAGTCAATACATTGACTTATCGAATCCTGTGCAGGGACATAGGTCAATGAACCAAAAAAGAATTGTTAAATTTGTTTTGTTGCTTTTTTTTATTTGTTTTAGTTTGTTTTTAGGTTTTCAATGACTTAGACTAATAAAGGTTCCCAGCAAAAATATTGTTTGCATCAAACTTGATTCAATTAACCAAGGTACTGCTCTGTTGTATCCAAAAAAAAGTAACGGAAAATAGCAAACTAAAAACTCCAAAGAGTGAGTGCCAACCCATTTCCCCTAGTCCACACTAGATGGGTTTAACAATCCTTCCTAGGTGCAATAGTCATACTAGGACCAATCCTAGATTGATAGAGCAGAGGTTCCAATTATTATTTAGACTGATTTACTCGACAAAACCGACGAACCTAAGGAATGACAGGGAATACTTTGGTATTTCATTGAACCATACTAAGCTAAGAAATTTATCCGAACTCAGATTTACTTGGCTTAACACATTAATCCACATCAACAGCCACAACATGCTGACAAAGTTAATGAACCTATATAATGTGATGGATCCATATGGGCATACCCCAACTTTCAATAGATCCGTTAGCCAAATCTACGACATGGAATGGTCAAGGCCAAACGAGATCCAACTGCCTTATTCCCTGGGATTCTAGTGATTGTAGTAAAACAATATTAACTATTCTCTAGATTAACTCAGTCACAATATTAATTGCATAACTAACATTTTATCGATTAACAATCCCTAAGCCAGGGGAAAGGGAAAACAACATGAAAGCATTCAATAAACTACACAATTTGGGTAGGTGTCTGATGACCTACCCCATTCTTATAGGTCTGTAGTGTAGAATCAATTGGACCAGGATATCCATCGACATCTCCTAGCCATTCCGCCTTAAGTAATTAGTCCACTCTAACTTAAGAATGATGTTCCGACTCAGAGGCAGGCAATGACTAACTCTAGCAACCGATTACATAAATGTAACCCTTATCGTAGTTTTACTCAGTCAAGGTGTCAGCTTGTTGGGGTCAGTTTACCTAATCAAGAAGATCGTTTTTGACGGAAGGAGCAAAAGACATCTCTATTGGTATTTAAAAAGTTGAACTAGGAAAAAACTCATTTGAAAGATTCACTTCAAATTATAATACCAACTTAATGGACTAACTCATAGAACCAACCTTGACTGGTCTAGAATTAATCAACCTAGTCACATCATGATGGTGCCACAGGAGGCGTATGATACGCCTAAAAATGTATTATTTTTCATGCTTTATTTTATAATTATATTGCACTTTAAAGTTATCTTTTCTTGTGTTTTGGTTGTAGGTACATCAAATTGAAGAATTTGGAGTGATTGGTGCAAAAGAAACAAAAATGGACCAAAACAGAGCAAACCGGAGCAAATCGCGTCGAACTGAGGCACACCGGAGCCAAAGAGACCTAAACCGGACACTTAAATGCCTGTTCCCGGCGCTTAAGCACCCAAAATAGTGCTTAGGCGCCACAAGACAGAAAGGGGGGTGCTTAAGCACCCCAAAATCGGCGCTTAGGCGCCGGTGACGATTTTCAACATACCTTCTAGAATATACGTCGGATTTGGACAATTTTTGAAGCGGGGCTTCATGCATCTCTTGGGAAATTCATTGGAATTGATAAAATGGACTTTCTAGAAGAATTTGGGGTGGTTATATGGAGTTTTTAAGAGGCACTAGGCACCATTTGGAAGATTCATTGAATATGGATAGGTTTGAAGAGACACTTAAGCATCTATTGGGAAATTATAAAAAAGGCTTGGAAATGTTTTTTAAAAAACTCTTAGACTCTTAAATTAATTGAAAGAGGAGAAGAAGACTTGGATAAGAAGAGAAGAAGGCTTGGGCATGAGCCCCAAGCGGGGCAGCAAGGTGAGAGAGAAAGAGAGAGAGAGTGAGAGAATTCTTCTTTTCTTTTCACTTTGTTCTTGGAGAGGATTGTAAGGAGATTGCTTTTGCTATACAAGAAGAGTTTGATTTCTATCATATATAAGTATTTTCATTGTATTTTGATTTGAATTTAGTACTTTGTTTGTATGTTTTCAAAGTCTTGCTCAATGAAAAGTTCTTGTTGTTTCTCCATATGCAGTGAGTAGTTTTCTTTACTCTTCCCTCTTATAATGAATTAGTATGCATGTGTAGGATATAGAATCAAGAAGAGTGAGAATATATTGTGATGATTTTTTTTTTTCATTTACATGTAAACTTCATCAACTTGCATGTTAAAATCTATTGTGAGAACATGTAAGATCCGGGATGGTATTGTCTCAATCAATTGTGGTAGAATCACATGAGATTGTATGGATGAGAATGTAGTCCATATAGTTAAGTGCAAATAAATAGGTAAATATTATTTAAAGGGTGTAGAATTAGAGGACTTTAGAGTGACAGGCTAAAACCCCTAATTTTTTCTATTGTTTTAGGTTTTGATGCGAGATGTTAGCCTCCAGGTGGAGGTATAAGAGGGAACTCTAGAGTGAGAGCTAGTATCTTCCCTGCCTAGCCCGTCTTCAAAACTATTCAAATTTTAGATTAACCAATATTTTTTATAACATCTCTAGTAAGGGTAAAGAATATAATTGCTCTTATTTGTCACAATCTCTCTCACTACTTGTTTTAATTTTACACATGTCACTACTTTCATTGCATGAGGAAGAGTACTTTTAATATATTAAAAACCCTACTTTTTTATTTTCACTAAGTATTTTAATTTAGAATTTGAAGTGATAATTGTAGGATAAAATCAAAACAAAATTTTTATCGACCTTCCAAGCTAGGGCGTGTTATTCTAGACTAGAATTTCTCTTGAAAGTCATCGTGATTAACCTCGATCTCTGTAGGATTGATATTCATGGCTTAATAAGAAAGCCCTATATTACTTGATAATAATATGTATACTTACGTAGAATCCCTAGAAATATAGTTAAAATCTTACTTTGCTTGGGATCAAGTTTTTGATATCATTACCGAGGATTAAAATCTTCAAGCAGTGGTGTCAACTTCTTAAATTCTACATATAAAAAAGAATATCAAGATCAACATACTCCAACTTCCAATGGACCAAAATCGAACTTATTGAAGAGTTTGAATAAGATCAAACTAATTTTGGGGAACATTTTCCAGTGTACGATTAGTATATGTGATGAAAGTAATACATAATCACTCTAGATTTACTACTCAATGGAGTGTTAGCAAACCATATAACATTGTGATGGAGCCACATGGACATGCTCCAACTTCCAATGGATTTAAAAAAGGTTCATATAAAATTTACGATGTGTTACACTGAAAGAGACTTAAGTCACATTTCAGATTTATTACTAACCCAAAAGATTGACAACCAAATTAACCCTGACTAATCTAAAATCAATTGCAACATCATGATGGACCCACAAAGTGGCATACTCCAACTTCTGATGGATCAAGAGCAAAAAACTTTTGGTATTTGATAAACTAAGTGAAAAAGAAACTTAACCTAAAGTATCAACCTCCCAAGCCAGCCCCAACTGGTCAGAGATCACTCGACCTAGTACCATCATGTCGGTGGCACAAAGGACCCGAAAAAGTGCAAAAGGTTGTGCAATATATTATCATATTAAGAGATTCATCTTGATTTGTTTCACTTGTTTTAATTCATTAGTTTGTTTCAATTTTGGTTTCAAATTATTTATTTCAATTTTATATGATTTATTTCATTGATTTCAATTTGATTTTATTGATTTGACAAATTATCTCTTTCAAGGACAATCAATTTGATTTTGCTTTGATTTCAATTTGATTTGATTTGTTGGATAGATTTTCTTGTTCAAGGGAAGTCAATTTAATTTTTAACAAATTGTCTCATCCAAGGACAATCAATTTGATTTTAGCAACTCTATATGATACCACAAAGGAAATTACACCATATTCAAGTAGCAAATAAGATAGTCTGAGGACAACATCCTCAACACCAAGAAAGTTTCCATGTCTTATTTTTTAGGGTTTCATTTTCATTGCTATTGTTTCTTTTTTAAGATATTGTTAATTTTATTTCTTTGAGAAGAAGTAGTTGATTTTTTTTTCTGAAAAATTTAATTTGATTTGAAAAACTCTTTAGGGATTTTGATTTGATTTTGTTTGATTTTGAGAGATTTAAATTTTAACTCATCTGGAGAGTTCTCATAAATTTTTTAGTTGTAACAGGTATAGGACACCTTAAAGGAACTACACCTTGCCTAATGAAAATTTTTGTCTTTATTTCAATTTTTGGACTCAATGTCCATTTCAAGAGTTCTGCTTAGTTGATGTTTGAGATTGAGTTTGATTTCATTTAAGTTTAACCTTAAAGTTCAAAAGAGACAAGTATTCTTTATAGATTTAGATATTACATGTTTTTTGGATTGCTGCTAAGTCTTGAAAGTAGGTTTTGTCAAATGACACGTCATTCTATTGAGGACAAAAAAAAAATCAAATCTTCAAGATTTTGTTTTATGGACAAACCTGATGCTAAAAGTACATAACCAATGAATAGTTTTTTTTTTTTTTTTGCTTTGATAAGACTGCAGCCAAACATTATTATTTTTTACATTTTATGGTTTAGTCTACTTATACTTCATGTTTTCATCATTCTAAAACTTTTTTATACAAGCATCTCAAGGATTCATGTCATGGGTCTTTGATATTTAGGAAATCAACACCTTAAAATCAAAAAGATATAAATTCCATTAAGAGATTGACACAAAATATACATCTCATTCTCTAGCATCGATGACCTCTCCTTTAATGGGTGTTAACTCTATGATCTCTAAGGATAAAAAATATGGAGCATGCTTCATATCATGATGTATTTTGAGTTTGCGGACTTTCAATCCCGATATATAGTCTAAACGATTATAATAGGTTTTCTCATCATTTAAAGATAACTCTGATAACTTTATTGGCTTAAATTCACTTCAAAAGGGAAGGTCCACAATTATACTCCCTCCTTAATTTGATTTATTTTAGGTCACTTTAACGTTGACATATTTTCCTTCGAAAAATTTCATGTTTTTGAAAAAGCTCAATTTTGAATTTTGAGATTAAATTCAAAATTCCACTGGAATTGAGCAAGAGGATGATTTTCTCTTTAAAAAATTCACTCAAAATACTGTATGGTGGTAGGTAATTTTAATTTCTAGCTTTTACAAAAAGGTTTGAAGGTGGAAAAGTTGGAATATGTCAAATAATTTAGATTTGAATATTGGACACCCTTAGGACTTTGTCTTTATTGATATCTATCTTGAAAGATATATGTCCTATTTTCTGGATGATAGATTGATCAAGTCAACTGCTCTTTTCTTTCCCTTCTTTTTCTCTTTTCTTCTCTTTTTTTCCTACTTTCTCTCTCTCTCTCTCCCCCC
>JXCR01091053.1:0-49615 GCA_002079205.1 Phalaenopsis hybrid cultivar | reverse complement strand
TTGGTGGATGGGGAAAAGGAGAGAGTTTTGCCGGGATGCAGCCATGGCTTCCATCCGGTGTGTGTTGATGAGTGGCTGCGGAAACGGTCCAGCTGTCCACTTTGTCGATTGAATGTGGTCGGAGAGGAGAAGGTGGCTGACAATGTTTAGTTCTCGATTGTTCGGGTTGATTTTAAGGTTTTCTCTTTTGTTTAGTCCTATTGCTATTTGGGATAATGTTAATAGCTTCTTTTTCTTGTTTAAGAGCTTAGTTTAAATATTTTGAGCAAATTTAAATGTGAATCATGGCAGAGCTGGTAATTGAAAAATGAAAAAAAAAAAAATTATACTTCTTTTTCTTAAAAATTATCAATAACATATATTTATTTATTAATTAAAATCATTTCATTTTGCGTCTTGTAAAACTTATATGTAGCTTGCATGGAAGAAAAAATATTACACCAGGATTTTGCACGTAGAGTCACGTGTGAAGTCCAATGAAATCACAGAACACAATAACACAAGTGAATATTCCCCCGTGTTATTCATGTGTTATTGTATGTTATCCATGTGTTATTGTATTCAAGGAATATTCCTAGTGTTATAATAATACAATAGCACATCAATAACATTTGAATAACATACAATAACACTTGAATAATACGAGGGGAATATTCTCTTTTGTTACCGGGCCGATTTTTTTCTCTACGTGTGGCGTGATTTCATTAGACTCCTGATGTAATATTTTTTCGGCACGGAGAGGCTTCCAGCGTTTACGAGTAAAATCTACAATTTCTTATGATGCTAAGATCTTATAAATAATACAAATATAAATCACTATTTTGTTGACCTTGTATGCGTTCATCATGGTTATAGAATAAATACTGTGATTCGCATATTTTGGGATCGAATGAGAAATATTCTTTACACAGATATCGACAGTAGAAGGTTTATTTTATAAATATGAGGTGTAAGAATTGAAGGAATTTGATGACATCATGAGTAAATTAGCTTGGAAATATTCTGCGCAAAGAAGTCAAGTGAGAGTTTTAACAACTCCACTGGAAGTATATGCAGGAAGGCATAGAGCAGGTATTTATAGCTTTTTCGTGCCCCCACTCCCCTTCTCTCCCCATCTCTTCTCGAGTCATTTTGCTGGCTGAGGGACATTTTAGAAATTGATGATTTACATATATATCACTCAAGACTTATATATTTACATATCTAGCAGCTAAACTTTAATTATGTTCATGCCATCTTACATAATGTATGAAAATATAATGGAAATAATCTTATGTGATATAAATATAGGAAGTAAAATTTTGGTGTTAGGCATGTAAATACATAGGGATGGAGTAGAATGTATGTAAAGGACATTTGGACAGTCTAAATGAAGAAAACTGAAGTTTAGGTTTTAGAAATGTAAATACATAGAATTGGGTGGTTATGTATGTAAATGTTAATTTTTGGCTAAAGTATTATGATAAGGTGACCACTAAAGTGACAGATGATTTTATAATCATGATGCAATTTAATTAGGTAAACTTCCATAAATTTAAGTTATAAAAATTTGGCATGGGATTAATGTGCGTTGGGATCTACTGTATGTCTGCAAAATGATATTTATGTATGTTCACATAAATTGTCTGTAATATATATAGATTGCAGCTTCATGTTCCTCTGTCAAATGATTTTAAAATTAATATTTAATTTAGACTGTTTAATTTAATTTAGACTGTCAAGGTTGTAGGATTTTATGGAATTAAAAGTTGTGAGTCAAAAAAATATACTCACATGAGATTATTTTAAGTGGCTAGCTTAATTTTATTGCTGAATCAGAGATTGTGAGATAGAGAGAGAAAGAGAGAGAGAGAGAGAGAGAGAGAGAGACAGAGAGCGGTGGATACAACGACTTGCACTCTAAAGAAAACAGGAAAAAAACCCTAATACATAAAATGATCATTCTATTTATAAGAGATAAAAGAACTGTATGTAAATTTACATTTTTTATCTCTGCTGTGGAAGGGGTTGTACAGGGTATTCTAGTCTTTTTACATGTCTGAGCCTATCACTTGGTAGCCATCGGATTGGTTGGCTCTTGCTCGGGTTAGCCAATCAAGTTTTGATTAGGTTGGCATGTTGGCTTTTGATCGGGATGACTGGTCGGACCTCTTGATTGAGATCGGATTTTGTTCGGGATGAGTTTTTGGCTAATTTGATTATTGACTTTTGATGACATTTGGGAGAGCTTATGTTTGTGTTAGTATGGTTAGGGCATTGGAGTAAACTTTGTTCTAGTCGTCTTCTTCGTGGTGGTCGGTATGGAGGCATGCCTCTGTCTCGTGAGGGGTTCTGAACTTAGGCATTTTTATCTTTTGTAGCATGGTCAATTTTGGGCCTTGAAGGCTCTTGGCTTTGATAGGCTAATGCTCGGTTGGACATGTGAGGTTCACATTTTCTGCCAGAGGATCTTTAATATGTTCTTCTTAATCTAATTGTTAGATATCTCGAGATTCATGCTGACACATTTTTTATGTATACTTATGATTATACATATATATAGTGTGTGCAAATATATAAGATATTTTTGTATGAGCAAATTGTTAATTCAGTGTACGAAATCTATACTCATGAATATAGTATCTATAGACCGGAAAAAAAAAATAACAAATAAATTAAGTTAATAAATTAAATAGTTATATTTTTTAAATTTTTATAAGATTTAAAATTGATAACAAAAATATCTTTCACTAACAATTTTATATCGTTTTAGACAATTTTTGGTTAAGTTAATCTCAATGCCTTTGGAAAGGCTATAAGATATGTGCAAGCTAGTTGCTTAATATTACACTAATCTTAAAGCATTTTAATGCTTTTGAGCTTTGTCCTAATCAACTTCTGATCTGATTAATAAACATGAAAAAGAGAAATTATATTGATGTTACGTAAGTGGTGATTTGAGGAAAGTCTGATTCGCAGTTTGGAGAGGCTCTATGTAAAGAAAGAGGTACCAAAATTTTGACTAGATGGCTGAAACTTACTGGGTAGGATTTAAGGCATCATGCAAGTCTGCTTCGGTCAAATTATTCTGACCAAATAATTCGATCACGGTGGTTGATTAAGGGTCTGTTTGGCGCAATTTTTTTGCCGTGTTTCTTTTTTTTTTTTCGTTTGGCGCGACGGTAGCGGCATGGCTTCGAAGAATTCGAGCGAAAGTTGGGCCGCGGGTTATACCCAGCTGCCCGTTTTTTCCCTAGCAAATATTATGGCTTTGCCCCTCCGCCACGAAACCTTTCTTTCCCTTGCCGCGTACCGCCCTCCTCCTTCGCGCCAAAAATCTTCCTTCGGCCCTATTTTCCTTCTTCAGGACTTTTTCGCTGCCTTCAACCGTCCCCGTTCTCTTCTTCCTCTTGGGAGTTCTTGCAGTAATATTCCTTCTCTTTTTTTTGTTTCTTCTCCTTTTTTTTTTTTTTTGATAACAAACGACGATTCTCCCTTTACAGCTCTGATCCCTTCTTCCTCCCACGTTTTTGGCCTCCTTTGATCCGTTAATTCCAATTTTCCGTTAATTCCAATTTTTTGAGAGTTGGTTCTTTTCATGATTTTATACTTTTGCATTTTTAATGGGAAAATCCAAGTTTAGAGCCTCAAGATCCTTTTACAGGCATGTAGAGTTACTACGTTTCTTCCTTGCTTGATGTGCATTAGCAGTTTCTTGAAGATTTTTCTTTGGGGAATTCAGTGCTAGTTGTAGGGAATATTTGCATCAAAATACAGAGATGTTCTTATGGGAATTGAGCTTGCCTTTGAGTGCATAACATACATAGCACATAATTGCTGACAGAAATGTATTTGGAATATCTGCATCCAAATACTTTTCATTGCTTTCCTTGCAATTATTAAAGTTTAGGTGTTAGATATGCAAGCACAAAGGATTGATGGCCAAATACCATCTGATCTTGCGTAATTGATAAATCTGTTAATACAAGAGAGTTGGGTGGTATGTGTGCAAATGCTTGGTTATTAACTGCTTATAAGAATGATTTTTTGGTCTGGGAAAGAGGATTCATTCCTCTTATTTTTTTGGTTCAGTTATATGGAACTAACTTTTATTATTCTGTTACATTTGCCACCCAATGAATGGATTGTTGCAACCTGATGAGTCAATTACTCTTACATTTTTTTTCAGTTCCCTTGAATAGTGGATTGTTGGAGCCTTTCTAGTTAGGATACAGGAAATTTGTTGCGTTTATGTGGCTGTACCTGCATCGTTGAATTCAAAACAATTTTTTGATAATTGGAACTTCATTCATATAAAATTTGTGGGGGCATTCGCTTAAATACCACATATTTTAATGCTTCTTATTGCTGAAAGGCGAAATGAAAATTTTAGGTGTTAGAAACGTAAATACATAATTTTTATTCGACAGGACATGCTTCTTATTGCTAAAGCTGAATAATATATCTACTCTAGTTGTTTCAAACATTTTTTTAATGCAGTGGTTTATTCTGTTGTAAGATTTTATTTTGGGTTCATTTACATGCATACACTTGAATTCTTGTTTATTTACATATCTATCACTTATCGTTTGCAGATGTAGCAACCATTGTTGCCATGATAGTGAACTTTCTCATATATATTCCACTTACAAGGAAGTATTTAAGGTGTAGAATTATTATCTGTAGCTGATGTGATGCACCTTTGGGGGCTATGAAAATATTCGTAAAACTTCAAAGTTTATGTGTTAGATATGTAAATACATAAGATTGTGTTGCATACATGTTCTTATTCACAAACAGAAGTTGTTAGCACTTTGGGGGCTTATTAAAGTTCCAAAAAAATGATTGTTATACTCTTCTTTTAAACAGTTTTACCAAACAGAGACAGTATGGTCTTTTTTTCATAAACAGCTGACCGACAACTGGTTTCACGCAGCTGCACCAAACAGACAGTCAGATTCCCCACAGCTGCTTCCCCACAGCTGCTTCCTGAGACAACACAGCTGCAGCTGAAAAGCTGAGAAGCTACAACTGCGCCAAACAGAGCCTAAACTTGGCTTGGAGAAGAATTGCTTTCTATTCCAACAGGGGAGAATGAAGCATATTATCCCAAAAAGGTATATTCTACTCCTTTGTAATACAACGGATGAGACAACAAATCGGAATCATGAGGAAACATCAACTAAAGAATGCCTTCATAAGTGAAACAATTGAATCAAAAGCCCTAAACAAGTTCACGATTCTATATTGGGATTCTTAAAGGGGAAGTTCTAAGGCTGTTTACCACATCATCTCATTTAAGATACAGTTTTGTTTATTGATCCCGATAATATATAGTTGTGTAGAACTTATATAAGTTTGACTCCGCTATGCAACGATGTCAAAAACTTGATGCAATATTTATGATTAAAAAATTTAAGCAATTAATGTTGAGATTCTACGCAAGTATATGTATCGTTATCAAGTAATAAAAGATTTTATATTCAAGTCTCAAATATCGATCTCACGGGGAATATTTAAATTTGAAGTGATAAATTTACTAAGAAATTCACAGAAATCAAACAAAATTACCGTCACTAATTTCGAATGTGTAAGATGCTAACAAAACTAAATTATTTAACTTCTAGCAAAACTAAAATGCAAAGTTTAAACAGTAACTACTAAACTATGTTTATGTGATGAAGATTTCTTATGTGAAAAAAAAAATCTTTCCAACTACAATGAGATTTTGATAAAAAAAAAACTGAGATAAATGGTTTTAATATGTATTATGTCAAATATGAGCTGTTTTAATTCTCTACACTGATACAGTGTTATAGAAAACTTGATCTAATAGTTTGATTAGAGGATGGATTTGTGGTACTGAAAACTTGATTAGAGGATAAAATAGTTGACTGGCAGACCCCTTCCCGTATTTTAGCCTAAGGCTCCCAGAAACTCAACCTAGAACAAGTGGGTGGGCTTGGGGATGGGGGGGGGTGCAAAATGGGCTTTATTTATTAAATTCTAAGTGTAATTAATGCAGGAATATTAATCAATTTGATCGGACGGTTCAGAAAACTTCCCTCGTCGAACGACATTTGATGACATTTGAATGTCTTAATGATGTCGGAATTTAGTGATCTTTGGGCTCATTGGATTCATCTTTTCAAGATGTTCAATTTGATTATAGACGCATCGGAATCGACATTTGTTTGACCTTTTTAATGTGTCCAAAAAACTACACAATTGTTTAATAGCTTGATCTGGTATTGTTGTGGATCGAATTTGACCAATCTTGGTAAATTGGGTTCCTCTTGTCGACCCGGTCAATTTGACTATAAGTTTGCTAAAATCAGAGTTCTGAATAACTTTTTATCAATATTTGAATCTTTCGTGTTCAAAAAGTCGCTTTGAGATCATAGTCATGCATTGAGATTCATACTGAATGATAAAAATTTGTTGCCAGCATATCAATAATAAATTGAACTAGTAAGTCCTTATATTAGGAGACCACATATACATTAGCCCCTCTCGGAGCCACAAAGTTTTAATATTGTTATAAATGTCAACCAACATAAACATATTCATTTTCAAAAATTAAAATTTGAGCATTTTGATCATCTTTCAACAACAACCACGAGCACTAAAAAAACTGTTTTCATAGACATAACATGGCAAATTACAATACTCAATGTTAAGATCCCTCATCATGGGAAATGCTCCAACTATCCGTTTATATTTTGATAATGAGAAAGTTAAATATTCTAAATCTCTTTGACTCGCATAATATGCCTGAAACTACATTTCTCAACATGTAATGCATTCAATATTGAGTTTGAAAAAATGAAAACTGGAATAATTACATGCATGCCACCCGATTCCTATACATTTAAATTTCGAAAGCCTAATTTTACTTTTTTATATTATTACCATCCAAATCTTTCAATTCACATCAAAAATATCACTATTTTGTAATTTTTAAAAAGTGAAATATAATTTTGCATAAATATTATAAATTAAAAAATTAATAATAAGATGATAAATATGTAAACATATAAAAGTTCAGGGGTATACATGTAAATGTTCAAAAAAGAAGGAAAAAGGTGTAATGAAAGGCCGGTAACCTGCGCTCATAACCCCAGCTGGCATGGGCACGCCGGGGAATCGTGCTGGATGGATTTCTTTGGCTTCAATTTTTTAAGGAAAACATACTTTTGCAAGTGGATGGGAATTTAAGAAAATAAAATTTGCTTGAAAGTTGCAAGACCGCACTTAGGTGGGTGCTTTGCAAAAATGGTTATTTGAGAGCCAGACGCCAATTAAACGAGTAGTTTAGATATGCTTTAATTCTCAAAGATTTCTCTAATAAGTGTGTGTATCTCATTTAGTATTCCAAGTCGGCTATCTTATTTCCATGGTTTGCTATTGACACCCACTTAGGAAAGTCAGTTTATTAAGGGCCTCACTTGGTTTATACATATATGTCCGTGTGGTGTCAAGTTGGTAGGCAGCTCTAAGTCCTTTTTGAATCGGGTTTGCTCTCTACGGGAACGACTAGCACAGATGGGGAGCAGTATTTTCAAATACTATCCTTTTTTAGTATATGCATATAATTTATGTATAAAATGTTCACAATTTTTTTTAGTTTGGTGCTTGAATGCTTAGCATATTGATAGAAAATAGAACAAAAAATTCCCTGTAGCTGAGTTCTAACTCTCTACATGAAAAATTAATACGAGTCTTAATTTTATTAAGCATTTATCTGCTACCTTTGCTTAAATATTTTATTTTGTCAATGTTAGGATTAAAATAAAAATTATGGCTCCTTTGACTATAAAAATATTATACCTTTATGATAGATATTGTGAGAGATATTTTAGACCTATGATAATCTTTTTTTCTGGATCATACTATTGGTCAAACGAAATCATGTAATTAATAAATTACTATTGATCCCGCGTGTGCGATCAGGAGTTTGCTCTTCTTCTTCGGTTTTTGCTCGCGGGTTAGTGGCACCAGCGGGATTCGCGAATCGCGTTGGACCAGGAAATTTTCGCCTGGAGGATCGTTTGCAGGCGGGAAGAAGATCTGGTGTGAAGGATCGGGAAAGGAAAGATTTCCTTCTGCAGCAGAGCTTTTCGAGAAAGAAAGGTTGCGGTCTGCAGTCTGATTTCTTTCCCGAAGGAGGCGGAAGCAGAGGATTTCCTCAATTTCTGTGAAAGACAGAGGTGTTCGAACGACAGAGGGAACGACGGAGAAGCAGAATTAGAAGGGCGGACACGGAAAAGGAAAGTCTGCGGAAAAGGAAATTTAGCGCAGAGATTTTCCGGACTTAGAAAAGGCAAGGAAAGGGAATCTGCTGCAGCACTCGGTAAAAGAAAGATTTCTTTCTGGAAGAGAAGCGGAGGCGGAGATTTTTTGGAAGAAAAGCAGAAACAGAGCTTTTCTAAGAAGGAAAACGGAGCTTTTCTGGAAGGAAAAATGAGCTTTTCTAGAAAGCGGATGTGAAGCTTTTCTTGGAAGTTTAAGGAAAATGATTATGGGAAAGTTTAATTAAGGAAAATTTAATTAAAGAAAAGTTTTTTTTTTCTGGGAAACTTAATTAAGGGAATCTTAATTAAGAGACCACATTAGTGCATAAGAAACTCGATGATGTATTTTCTCCTAAGGGGCTGTAAATTCACAAAGGTGAAGATTTGTTAGGCATATGTATTTCTCCTATGGGACTGGATATTCGCCAAGGTAGAGATTTGTTGGGTATATATATTTCTCCTAAGGGGCTGGATATTCGCCAAGGTGGGGATTTGTTAGGTATGACTCATATACCATAAATGAGACAGATGTTGGAGCGGAGCGGAGCCCACGAGCGAAGTGGAGCGGAAGGATCTGTCCAATCGGGGGAGTTTTATTATGCGGCTGGGGGTGCAGGAGAAACACCCAGCGGTTTGGTATAGGGATAATTTAAGTAATTACATATTATACTCTAGGGTTATATATATGTTCTGTTTGTAACTCTATGTGAGTCTCCGAAATTCTGAGATTCTGAATCTTGTATTTTGTACTCTTTTCTGAATATTGAATAGGAAGTCGCTGCTATGCTCTCGAAGATATAAGCATATTTGTCGTACCTCGTAAATCTCTGCGTGTTCTTCTAGATTTGTGACGATTCCTATTTTTCTTCGCCCTAATTTCTCAACAATATATATGTATTTCAACCACAAATAACTTATCCTAAGTATTCCTTCATTATTTATTATAGACTATTTTTGCGGCTCCTCCTACACATCCCCATTTGAAGCCCTAAATCCTAACATAAACCAAATTACAAAACATTCTTGACATGAACCTCATAAATCTCACCACAATTGGGCCACTCTAGCACGCATCAATTCAAACTCTAAACTCTAAAGACAATCACAACGCAACTTGTTGTACTATGCTCCATCTAATTAGTAAGACGAGCTTCTTCTTCTTCTTCTTTTTTTTTTTTTGTCATTTTATCTAGTTTTAAATCAAAAAAGTATATTCCTTAATAGAATATATGATAATAATGAATAAAAAAAGGGACTACCAAACTAATTCATTTATCATAAGGAGTTTAAAGTGCTAGAAAGAATAATGGCATATTAGAGAGTAACCCTTAAACCATGCAATATTGGAAAAGAAAACTTCAATTATTTGCAGTAATTAATTAAAAAAAGTTAGCACGTTGATTTCAACCCATGCTTGATGAAGTATTCCAAATAAAGTTAAGAAAAAATGCATGCACTTTGAAAGTTTCATGTCATTATTGCTTGTTGGTCGGAATCCTTGAAGTGTGTGTGCGCAACAACTCATCTGTGATGATTTTAGAGTTATTGGCCAACTTGGCCATCGAGTTTGCAGATCCTACAATGACATATGAGAAACAAAACTCAAATCATCAAAAAGCTGTTTTCAACTTTTTAGATTCTATTTGAGATATGACAATGTGTAATGCTTAAATCAAAACTTCAAAACATTTTTTTGGGTCAGAAATTGAGAAATAATGATAAAACATAATAGTTATTGCATGTAAAAACACTATCATAGTGGAGAGATTAGTTTGACATTTTAGTTTTGAATGAAATTCAGCACAAAGGAAAAAAGGAAATCACAGGAGTTAGCTCAGTTGAAATGATTCATTGTGATAGTGAGATTATAAAAATCTACTCTTTCTAATAATTAGAGAAGATAATATTATAAATCAAGAAGTGCTTGTATGGTCTCCTTACCTATAATAGAGATTATGGAAGAAGAAAAGGTAGAGAATTTTGACAATGGCTGGGTGATGATTGTGATATTATGGTGGTTGAGTGACAATGATCTGGAGATGATAGTTAAGAGAAAAAGGGTGAGAAATGACAATCATGATATATTGGGTGATCGTTATTGGGAGATGATAGTCAGGCGAATTATGGTGACTGGGAAATAACAATTTGTAATGATGATTCAAGATGACGACCAAAAGGCAAAGATCAAGCAAAGACATTGAGAGACTATATTCAACTGATAATAGTTGAGATAATGATTAAGCAATAATGAATGGAAGATGACAATTAAGAGACTATAAATGATAGAGATCAGGCGACAACAATCAGGAAACAATAATTGAGTGATGTCAATTAAATGATGAAGATTGGCCTTTAACATCAATCAACGAGCAAAGTTCTAGAATTTTCTACATGTGTAATCTCCCTTTAATTTCAATTTAATTTCTCTTTGCATAAAGAATAAGAGTTTATTAATAATTTTTGTGGGTAGCATTTTAATTATTTTGACTAAAATACTAAGACACCATATAAAATGATTGATTTATTAATTTTGATCAATGACAGTTCATTTAACATTTAACTATTTTAATGGCTTTTGAATGGAGTAATTTTGGGCTAGTTATATTCCCTAACGAAGATGCATAATTTAATTATACATATGCAAGACTTAAAGATCAAATAACCATTCAATTAATTTTGTAAGACTTTTAGTTATATAATAATTTCTTAAATTTATTTGGACTTAATTCAATCACTTTAAATGTCACTAGATTCTATTCTTTATAAATTTTGATTTGACAACATACATGCTAAAATCAAAATTTTAATGGTTCTCAATTTACTTCCATAATACTCTAATCTAAAAGTTATATCCAGATTTATGTTTGATTGGATGAATGCTTTGGTGACATAATCGATGCCTCTATTTTAGGATGCTATAGTTTTTTTAGTCTAAGGATAAAACAAAAATGAACTATATAAACTCAGTCATTTGTTATATCATAACAAAGCTTTTAATTATTTTTATTTGGTTTATTATACAATATCTTGAAAATCTTTCAGTCATTATTTTCAATTAAATACTAGTTCATATTATAATAACTTTTCATGATGAAAATTGATAGTAATTCCAATTTTTAATTTTGTTCATGGTGATGGAGATTACGTATAGCTTTCATATTTAATTTTTTTTTATAATTCTATTTCTTCAATATTTTATAACTCTTGCTATTAAAGATTGAATATAGCTCTCATCTTTAGATTTGAAACACCTTTTCAATTTCCTACAGTTCTTTTTCATTATTTTAATAATAAACACCCCTCATGAATAAGAGAAACATCATGCTTCCTACTTCACACTTCAATGGCAGTTAGTTACAATGGTCAAGTGAAAATAGTAGGAAGATGAAAATCATGACATAGTGATCAGCGACAACTTTGAGAGATAGGAATTAGGTAATAATAATTAGAATATCATAAAATCATGATCAAGAGATAAAAAAAATGGTAATAACAATTGAGAAATGAAAGTTGAGACATGACAGATGGGAAATGATGATACTGCAATACGAGTTAATTAAATTACTAAATGCTATCTAATTGTAAGTCTAGGCCTCTTTCATATGGAAGATATAAATCTATTTATAATCAATCATATGGTTGAACAAATGCATGCTAGAAGTGGATATTGGCTTTGATGAAAATCGAATAAAAACCTACCTACATATGTAGAAATTATTTCATATGGAGTACGTAAGCAGCTCTACATGCAGACTCTAGTAATATCCCGTCATGTGTGTTATTTCGTGCCCACCAAAAAAAAATTAAAGTGAAACCATGGAGGTTATTGGAGTAGAACCGCAGAGATTATTCGGGAGGGTTATTAGGAGGTTATTGAGGGGTTATTGAGCCATTAACTTTAATAACGCCTCAATAAACCCTCAATAAACCCCCAATAACGTCTTAATAACCTCCGCGGTTCCATTTCAATAACCACCCAATAACCTTCGCGGTTCCACCCCTGCATTAAACCCCCACAATAACCTCTCAATAACCTACTAATAACTCTCAAATAACCTTCGCGGTTTCACGTGAATAACTTCACAATAACCTCCTCGTGGTAGCATATTACTGGAGCCCGCACGCATATCTACGTACCTAATCCGTATGGAATAACTTCTCCTACATATGAAGTAAACAAATTNCTGGAGTCCTTACACATAGCTACGTACCTATTCAGTATGAAATAATTTCTCCTACATATGAAGGAAGCAAATAGGTAGAAAGTGGGGATCACAAGCTATGAACAATGAGTAAAGAATCAAAAACAAGAAAAGAGAGAGAAATACATTATTCGATTATGATTAAAGATAAAATACTAATATTTTTTTTAATATATAAACAAAGCAAAGTTCACATTTAGAAGAGAGACTCCTAACCATACCTCTTAGAAAAATGCAAAGCACCATACATTATTTCCTCCATGCNTATATATATATATATATATATATATATATATATATATATATAGTTATATAGACAAAGCAAAGTTCACATTTAGAAGAAAGACTCCTAACCACATCTCTTAGAAAAATGCAAAGCACCATACATTATGTCCTCCATGCTAATTTTTAATATAAAGTTATTACACATTTGTAGTCGTCTATTGATAATTATGTAAAAAATATCAATTACAAAATTCCATGGGATTCATCATCCTTTTTGTTTCTTTTTTTTATTATTATTTTAAAATGGCTTCCATCCAAGAGAGAGAAGTGTTATAGAATTTGAACTTTCATTGAAGTGTCCCTTCTTAAATTTGAACTTCAAAGAGGCACATCATTAACTCATAGAGGAGAGAAAAAATGATAAAATATCATGAAATTCCTTTAGGAGTGGTCGATCATGCATGCTTAAATTCTTCTTTATTGTTAAAAACTTTGGTGCATTCTTGATGAACATATTAAAATCATTCATTAATTGCAATCCACTTTTTTAGTAGGCAATTAACATCTCTCATTGCTTAATAATGTTTATCGAAGAATGATAAAAAAGTAAACTTTCCTCTTCAAGGATATTACCAATGCAATTAAAATCAAATAGTAATGACACAGGCATGAACATTAGTTTTTCTTAACAAGTCCTCAAACTCAGCTTGTTTATGCCCCTAAATAGTATTCATGATCAAAACATGGGGATAACTTCTTTAGAAACAACACTTAGCTCCACTTTTTCAGTAAATTTCTTTAGGCAACTGCCTTTGCCAGTAAGGTGATCATAGTTATTTCTTTTATGACAATAAATTATTTAACGATCGGATGTGCATATTAAAAGTAATTATGAATTGTTTTATTAAATTGTCTTATTTAAGTAACATATATATTATATAATAAAAATATGTCAGATTGAATCTCTCAGAGGGACGACCCAACCTGGACGACTGATCCATCATGGACGACCAATTTGACGGTCGACTCATCCTCGACGTGATAACCTAACTGGATGAGACGACCTAGCCTAGATAGCCAACCCAACCAGGATGTGAGACCTAGCATAAACGACCGACCCAACCTAAACGATGACCATACCTTGACAACCTACTCAACCTGGATGATCAAGCCTAGACTACTAACCCAGCCTGAACGACCCAGCCTGAAAGATCAACCCAACCCTGGACGATCGACCCAACATGAACAGCCCAGCTTGACGATCAAACTGACTCTACCGGCCTGAAGTCAATTAAACTTAGCCGGCCAAGCCAGAAATCAGACAGATGAAAAACTCATACATGTAAAATACCAGAAATACCCTACTACTGACCACTATAAAGTAAGCGCAAAAATATAATACCATACATGCTACTTCTCTTTTGTTTGTGACATGATCCAAGCTCGTTGCATTTTTTAGAATGTTGAATCCTGATTTTTTCGTTTATGTCATATTGCACTTGTAAATCAGTGAGCCAACATCAATAAGCTTCATCATCTGCATGCGGTAATTCAAAAAAGCTCTATCCCGAGTCGTTTCACTCAAATGGTTGGAAGGGAGAAGACGAGTAAAGATAAAATAATGCAACGCCTTAGATGGGGCATTCGGTGTAGAAGAAGTAAAATTTATCTTTTTATTATTTCGCACCTTCGAACTTCCACGTCCATCAGTCAGATATGCAATTATTTCCTCAAGTTCTCCCTTAGTAGGATCAAACTCAGCGTAAATGCAGTTAACCACATCAGGTATTGAAATATGGTGTTAATCTGAATAGGGTTGAAATCAGCTTGTCTTTCTCTAACAAAAAACAAATCATCAGACTCTTCAGGTAGATTTGCATAGAACTCACAAACAACAGAAATGATAGCAGCAACAGAAAAAATAACAGAAACATTCCCAGCTAAAAATGATGGTGAGTAGGGTATTTAGAAGCAGTGAGCTTGTATCATTATATTGATATCATTTAGAAAAATTGAGCATTAAGTTCGGTGCGATCAACTTCGCTTTGGCTAGGCAAGAATTTATGTTATCAACAAAAAAATAACATAAAAATATAATCATTTATTGAATAAGACATAATTGAAAAAATTCAGGATTCAACATTTTAAAAAAATACAGTGAGCTTGGATCATGTCACAAACAAAAGAGAAGTAGCATAAGGAGAAAAATTAAGAATTACGTTCGACGCGACCAACTTCACTTTGGCTAGGCGAGGTCCTAATCGACCCAGCTTGGATGACTCAGCCTGGACGACTTACCCGACTTAGATCACCAACTCAGTTCAGCTGACTGCGCTAACCCTATCGACATCTGGCCTCCCACTTTCCAGCTAATCCAGTCAACCACATCCACTGAGACACCTACATGCGGCTTGAAAAACAACTCCAAGGAAAATGTCCGATGACTGACACTTCTAGGAAAATCTCTCTTAACCCTCATTTTTTCATTAATTTTTTTCTTTTTTTTTGTTTTGTTAATATGCATATAAAGTGTTTGCCACAAACACTCGGGGAACTTGCCCCTCGCAAGCAAGTTTCCAAAAAGTAATAGAGAAGTGGTCTAGACTTTATGACCCTGCTCGATTGTTCGACCCATAACACTCATGCACAACAAAAATCCATGGCTCATACCTCCAAATGGTCAATATATTGCAGTAAGTTCCTGCCCACTAGCAACAAGACCCATGGTTAATAGAGTATGAATCACCCCAATTGCGAGTTAAAATGGTTACCCCTACAAAAAGTATGACAAGATCCACTTAATATGTCTAACATAAGATGCAACCCATCCAAGGCAATGTCCTAATCAAACGACTGAGACATGGGTGGTGTAAGACCTGAGTTAGGCGATACCATCTCTAACCCAATCCATTAGTTTTTTCGGTCCAATTTAGTCACTCAACTTTAGAACATCTTCCAAAACCACAACTCATTCTTACTTAAGCAGATTTTTTACTTGTATTTGGAGAAACGATCAAAGTTAGTTTTATTTCTATAATTTTTTTTTATTCTTTTGTAGTTGTCTTTGAATGAGATAAGAGAATCGGAGAACTAAAATATGCATAACAAAATAATATGATATTAAATTTCTTAAACGGATGACCTCTCCTAAACAACCCAGCTAGGACGACTAACCCAAGCTTGGTCGACCTAGCTTGGATGATCGAGCTGATGACTGACACAGCCCGGTCGACTAAGCCTAGAGGACCGACCCGACAACTAACTCGGCCTTGATGTGAAGACCCAACCTGGACGACTGGCCTAGCCTGGATGACCAACCTATCATGAGTGACTTAGCCCGGACAACTAACCCAATCTGGACAATGGACATAGCTTAGACAACCGACCTAGCTTGGACGACCAACCTAGCCTAGATGACCAACCCAGCCTTGACAACTGACCCAACATGGACATCCAAGCCTGGATGATCGACCCATCTTAGAAAACCGAGCTGACACTACCAATCTGAAGTCAACCAAGCTTAGCATGTTGAGCTAAGAGATAGTCGGACAACAAGCTCATACATGTAAAATATCAAAAATATTCTAGTATGAACCCTTTTAAAGCAGAGGGAAAAAGTAAAATCATCATTATGTGCCCTCTCCGCATGAGATTTATTTTATGAATGAGGCACAACCCGACAAATCAGAATTCAACATGTACCAATTTATAATCCAAATATGAATTGAAGGCAGATTTCATGCCGTCATATTTAAAATTTATCTCAATTTTTATGCCCTGGAGTTGTAGAAATAAAACATATTGCCATTCATTTTATATCAAATAAATACATCAATTAATTGAAAACATACGCAGCACATGATTCTTATTTATTTACATAGCTAAAAATTAATATTTACATTTATAACATATTAGGGTCATAATTATTTTAAAATTTATGCATGAAAATATACAGTTCACCATAAAATTTAGCAATGCGGTCTGATATTAAACATATGAGTGTTTTGGGTATAAATATCAAGTTTTAAAAAATAGATATATAAATACATAATACTCTTTATACGTGTGTTTCTAATTGCCCATTTGCGGCAGCTTATTTGGTGCGATTGCATTTTGAAAATGCAGGTAACATGTGGTAAACTGTGTTTTGACAGCTTATGTATTTTAAAAACGCTGAAAACAACATTATCATATTGCACCTATCTAGGTGCAGTAGCGGCTTTCTGTATGCGGTCTGGCTTTTCCAAAAAAAAAAATAAAAATTTGTAATAACCACCGCACCTAATTTATCAGCAGATTATTTTTAATCAGTTTATCAGCAGATTATTCAATAAGATACAGCTGTCCCAATCAGACCATTAAGGGTATGTTTGGGACAGCTGCAGCATATTGAATAATCTGCTTATCAGATATGTTGATAAGCTGATTAAAAATAATCTGCAGATAAGCTAGGTGCGATGACTATTATAAACTTTTATTTCTTTAAAAAAGTCAGACCTAGACAGGTGCGGTGTGAAAATGTTATGTTCATCAGTTTGAAAACGCATAAGTTGTCAAAACACATTTTACACAAACAGGCTAGGTGTGTTTTCAAAACGCCACCACACCAAATAAACTGCCCTAAACAGGCCCTAAATCTCCAAATTAATTTTGCAGTCATATTCTAACTATTTCTGAAACTTCTTGCGAGAAAAACTACATATTATTTTTTAGTGCTAGAGTTCATATAATAATTAAGTGTGTAAACAAATTAGGTTGAGCTCGAGTCACCCTCGATCAGGCCTTGAGCTTGATTAATTAATCATGTTCAGGCTCGAGCTCAACCTTTATGTTATGAAGTTTGAGGTGGATCACGAGCCATATGGTTTATTACGAAAGTGAATACAATATTAATTCAAATTATTATTATAACAAAAAAACAACTAGAAAGTAATTAAAAAATAAATATAAGAAATCACTGGTGACTATAAGCCTCTTTTGGCTTGAGTTTGATAATTAGTTACATAAATATTACACAATTCCTATATTTACATATCTAACACTTAAAATTTGATATTTACACTCATATCGATTTGATGTCACAAATATATGCGTAAGAACGTTTAAGAAATCAATGATGATGACATTTTTTATGTGATATTAAAAATTTGAGCGTTGTTCATATAAAAACGAAAGTTTGGGAGCTAGGTATGTTACATACGAGAAATTATTACGTACGGAGGTGTCCAATCCTGACCGTAGATCACGACGATCTACCGTCAGGATATATTTCAGTTTTTTTTTTTTAAATAAAAATTTTAGGTGGGGCCCACCGAAATACATCCTGACCGTAGATCACCTGATTTACGGTCAGGATCGGACACCGCATACAAGATGCATGCGGTGTCCGTCCGTATGGAATAATTTTTCGTTACATACATACTACTTGTGTGGTATTTAAGTAAATACCCTTTAATTTAATAATGTCCACAATAAAAAATCATTAAAAAAGGAGAAATGATAGGAAATAGTAGTTTGTCTTGTACCATCATATTTGTTAAGCTTAAGACTGTGCTATAAATCTTGGGTACTTTTTATATGTTACTTTGGTTGTTCCTGAAACGTAGCCAGCGGGTCAACTCGCGGTCTGTGTTTAGTGTAAAAAATTCAAACGCGGCAGACAGTGTTTTCAAAAACGTGCAAACCAAACTGATAGGCGACGTTTTCAAAAATACCGCCGCACTTATAACCTGTCCCAACCTAAATTCTTATTTATTTACATATCTAACACCTATGCTTTTAAGTGAAACTCAGAAGTAATTTGCTCTAACCATAATTTTTAGTGAAACAACATTAAAATTATGTTATCTAGGAATCATCAACGTTCTACCATAATTTTCTTGAAACGGTTCTATTAAATTTATATTTATAATAATTTTAGCCACAATTTAATAGTTCTTTTTATTTTATTGCTTAAATGTTTTTTAATAACATTTTATAACTAAAACATAATAGAAATCACATTGAAAACCAATTTCTCAAATTTACAAAAAAAGATTAATATGGATAAAAATCAAAATAAAATTTAAATTGTTGCAAGCATTGTATTCTTGATTGAAAGTTTAAGAAAGCATAAGCATTCATCAAGAGAGATTTGTGGATTCAAAGTTTTGCATAAATTTATAATTAAACTGGCTTAAATTGGAAAAAAAATAATTTTATGCATACACATCAACAAATTGATCATTAGACACGAATCTCGAGATAATTTTCTTAAAAAGAAATATTTTAAACTTAAATTAAAAATCATCAATAACTCTGATTTTAGCAAACTTATAGTCAAATGGATCGGCTGGACGAAACTGACACAGTAATACCAAAATTGGTCAAATATAAGTCAAACCAAGCCCATATCAAACACCTAAATCACTTTCGAAAGCTTTCAATGCATAACTGAAAGGGAAAACATATTTTATATCTGATAAGCTTGTCGTCGAATTGAGTGTATTGGACTAGTGAACTTGTGTACTCGCCAAATGTATTATTTCAACTGGGTTTGTCTCTGTGATTTTTTTTCCTTTTCAGGTTTTTTCATATAAATTGTGATGTCTCCTCTTGTTTTACTTTTATCTCTGCATCCAGTGAATCCTTATTCAATATTAAAACATTGAATTATTACTCTATCGCCACAGACTTTCTGGCATACATCACTTTCTATACATGAAAAAATGTGTAATCATCATAAGTTGTATCATAAACTATAATGCTCTTGATGACCAAGGTGAAACTGAAATAGACAAATTTGCTCGTTGTTTTGTTTTTATTTGATGATTTACAAACAACCACATAATATATGCATGTATATGTATTCATTTGTCTAACATCTAAACTTCAATTTTCCAAGCACATGCCACCTTATTTATGCATCAAAAGGAGTATTTAACTTAAAATTACGATGTTCTTGATATGATATGTATGATTTATGTCATATAAATGTAAAAATTAATGCTTGGGTGTTAAATATGTAAATATATAGGAATTGGGTGTTATGTATGTAATTGAACCTAATTTTAGGGTGTTTACCTACATAGCACCCAATTCCAATTTATTTACATATCTAACTTAGGTCTATTTGGGGGCAGCTGCAGCTTATTAAAAGACAACTGTGAAACTGTTGAAAAATAATCAGCTGTTCAAAAAACTGCGGTGAGTATTACATTTTTTTTCTTCTTTTTTCTCTTTAAAAAGCCAAACCGCAACTAGAAAGCTGCCACCGCACCTAACCAGATCCGGTGCAAAAATGTTGATTTCAGCGGTCATAAAATGCGGGTTTTTCAAAAAGCTGTCAAAACGTAGTTTACCTAAGCAGATAAAACTACGGTGCGTTTTGAAAACACCACCGCACCGCCGCCTAAAACGGACTCTTAAATTGTCTTTTATAGTTATGCAACCCATGTTTGTCAACACAGCTAAAACAACACAATTTTAATTTAAAAAGAATGAGATACACATTTTCATATATAGACAAACCGACATATATGTAAAAATTGAAATTTAGATATTATATATGTAAACACATAAGAAATGAATGGTATGTTTGTAAATCTTCTTTTTGTTTAAATAAACTACATTTTTTTGTTTTGTGATTTAGTGTAAAATATCAAATGGCAATCTATTCACACCCACTTAGGACACCTCAGAGCTTGATGGGTGACACGATAAAATGGAGAAAATATTAGGTCAGAAATCCGGATCATCCAGAGTTGAATAAGTAGGGGCCATGTATAAAGTGGACCCATCACAATGCACTGTGATTGGTCCACTTTACACGTGTCGCTTTCCTGCAGGACTCCGGATGCATCCGGAGTCCTGACCTAATATTTTCTCGGATAAAATGCGATTGTCAGTTAGTGCAGTTGTAGGGAAAGGATCGGTGTTGGTTCTTCCGTTACGAGAATAATAATAATGTTATTATTATTAATGAAGTTAATAAATGCTCCAAATAATAGAGAAATTATCAAATCAATGCCCGAGAATATGTTATTTGCATAAATTAATTTATGCATTAATACTATGATGGAGTGCACATTGCACAGTAAGAGTATTATGTTCTTATGTGATTTGTCATTTGTGTTAAAATGATGTTATTGAGGGTTTTGGTTTATTTATAAGTTTAGATTTATGCTGTTAATTTGTATAAGAAACTTTCATAATTAAACATTCAGAAAGTCACTCTTTTATTTAGACTAAATGACATGTTTTATGAACTACAAAGAGAATTAAGAATAAATTCTAATCGAATATTAAATGTTTATGAAACAAATTTAATTTATGCTCAAATATGTTGACATATTTTGTGTGTGTGTGTGTGTGTGTGTGTATTGTGTGTGATAATTGTTACATCTTGCACCTTGGACTCAAATATGTTGGTAGATAGGAGGGCACCTGAGGTTTAGTCTAGGTTAGCTTTGGTGGAGAATGTTGTGGTGAATGGGGATAGTGGCATTAGGTTAGGGTTGCCTGTTGGTGAGGGGGTGTTGGGGCTTGAGAAGTCTAGAGTTGTGAAGCTCTTGAGGTGGGTGTGGGTGAGAGGGGGCGGTGGGGTTGGAGTTTGGAGGAGGAGGTTGAGGCTGTGGCTGCTCTTGTTTTGGTGAATGATGTGGCTTTCCCTTCTACTATGAGAGAAGTTGTGGTGGAGGATGTGCAAGTGGTCCTGGATGAGGAATAGAACATGCAAAAATCTAAGAAGAAGAAGAAAGGGAAGTATGAACTTTTGCATTTAATGGAAAGTACCAATTTTAATGATGAAATTCAATACTACTTTGATGGTGATCACTTGACCACCCTAACTAGATCAACTAGGTGTAAAATGGTGCCACATGCTTAATTTCTTAATTTGGAACATTAGAGGAATAATTGATCCCTATTTCTTTGAGAGGCTTAAATATTTGAGTAGGATTCACGAAGTATATTTCTTTGTTGTTTTAGAATCTTTGTTTATTCAAGTCAAAATAAATTATTGAAAAGGCACAATAAGTATCATTTTGTTGGAAACGTAAATCATAAAATATTGTTTTTTTTGGAAAAAAAAGGATTTAAATTTACATGTTATCACAGATGATCCTCAACTCCTTCATGTGCATTTTGAGGAGGAGAATTTGAATGGATGGGCTACTTTTGTGTATGCTAGCACCCTCTCTACTGCTAGACATGAGTTGTTGCAAAAATTAACTATATTAGGGTCTCTGCTGAATGGCAGATGGATGGTAGGGGGAGATTTTAACATGATTATGAATACCTCTGAGAAATTTGATGGAAAAATAGTGGATTATCCCCTCATGCATAAATTTTGTGAGGTAATGGGGAAGGCAATACTTTTTGATCTAGGGTATTCTAGCTCAATTTTTATATGGAAGAGAGGGAATGTATTTAAATGATTGGATAGGTGTTTTGCTAATCAAGCTTAGTTGATTTCTTACAATGTGTCTATAGTACAACATCTGAGTAGTTTTGGCTCTGACCACAAGCGTATACTTTTAATCATTACTCAATTTCTAAAATCCACAACATATCACTTCAGATATTTTAATGTGTGGTCAAAGCATCAAGATTTCCTAAGGGTGGTGAAAGAAAATTGGTATTGTGATGTTTTTGGTAATAATTGGTACATTATGGGTGTTGGTAAAAAATGGTAAACTCTCTGTCAACTACATAAGAAAGTGGCTAAAGCTCTAATAAATTAGAATTGGATTGTTTTTGTTGATGCTCACAAAAAGTTGTTCTAGTTGAGGAAAAGGTGAAGTTTCTGGAATTATTAGAGGAGTAGGGGGAGGTTGGTGACGTTTTGTTAGAGGCTCATAAAGACCTTCTAAAAGCTGCCATATGGGAGGAAGAACTTCTTCAACAAAAAGTTGGGGAGTTTCATTTCAAGGAAAGTGATAGAAATACAAAATATTTTCATGCTTGCATGTAAAAAAATAACTTAAATACTATCTTGAGAATTAAAGATAATAAGGGGGATTGGACCCCTGCTCAGAAATGTTTGGGGGAGAGTGTTGTTAATTATTTTACTGAACTTTTCAATGCAAAAGAGGTGAGTGACTCTATTAACTATGACTTATTTAGGGAGGAGGGAGGCTACATTAGTAAATTGGATATTTGTGACATTCCAAATGAAGAGGAAATTTTGTATGCTTTAAGGAATAGGTTGTAACAAAGTGGCAAGATGTGATGGGTTTACTTCTGACTTTTATTTGAAGTGTTGGTCCATCATTAAAAAGGAGCCATTCAAAGTTATATTAGAGCGAAGGATCCTATACTCTATTTTACTGCATCTATTATTATATTGGTGCCCAAAAACTAGAAAAAGGTTTCTTGGGAGCAATTCAGACTTATTTTCTTGACCTCTGTTATATCTAAAATCATTAGCAAAATAATTGTTTCAAGATTACAACCTCACCTCTCCCTTTTCATTTCTGCCAGCCAGCCTGCATTTACAAATGGTAGAGAAATTTTATATAATATTTTGCTAGCACAAGAATTAATATAGGAGTTGGACAAAAAATGTAGAGTAGACAACATGATGCTAAAGCTTGACATTAAAAAAGCTTATGATTCATTAAGTTGGGATTTCATCCTTCAAATTCTTTGTGCCAAAGGCTTTAAAGAAGTTTTTTTGTGGTATCATTAGGATGTGGATGTCTTGCAACATATATAGCATTTTGGTAAATGGAAACACCTATGGTTTTTTCTCAGCTAAGAGGGGTACAAAATAAAGTAACCCCTTATCACATATAATCTTTATCAATGTCTAGACTTGTTAATAAAATGCAGGTGTAGAATCCTAAAACTCAGTTTTCAGATAAAGCCAAAACCTTGGTGTCTCATTTAGCCTATGTAGATGATATCATTATATTTTCTAATGCTGGGAAAGACATTGTTAAAAGCTTTATGAGGTATTGTATATTTTTCATGAGGTGTCAAGTTTGAAGTTCAATAAAAGTAAACGCCATTTCATTGTTGGAAAGCAAGTGACACAATGGATGGAAAATTACACTAGTTTCTCATTAATTGAACTCCCTCTCAAATATCTTGGAGTAAATCTTTTAAGAGGTATAAGGAAGCAAATTCAGATGGATGTTGTGGTGGAAAGAATTAAAAGCAAAGTGATGGATTAACAAAATAATTTTCTTTCATATGGGGGAGAATTACTCTAGTAAGGAGTGTGCTAAATTGTATTCCATTATATTCTTTGCAGGTACTAAAGCTAAAGGTTAGTACTCATAAAACTTTAGACAGGTGTTTTAATAATTTCCCATGGGCTGGGGACAAATCCAAAAAACTTTGAGTTAGTTGGAAGGTTGTATGAAAAACAACTAAAGCAGAGGGTTTGGGCTTTAAAGCATTACATCACATGGCTGAATATCAATCTATGGGTAAAGTTTAAAAGGGGAGTCACTATGGGCTGCATTCATGAATATGAAATATTGCAAATCTTCCCATCCATCTAATGTTGTATGAGAGTGAGTGATTCTAAAATATGGAAAGCAATGTTACAGGCCAGGCTCAAGGCAGAAAATCACACTTATTGGGATATTGTGGATGGCCAAATCTCTTTTTAGAAGGACAACTAGGCTCAACAAAAATTAGAATATAAGGAAAATGACAATAAGTTAAACTTACATTGTTGATTTTTGGGACGATGGGGAATGGAATTTTCCTATGTTGAGAGAGAATGTGGGTGAGGAAAATGAAATATACATCTTCAATATCCCGATAATGAAAGGGAAAAAGGACTCACGTAAACTTAATCTTTCTATTGTTATTTCTGCTACTAAGGGAATTTATGAGGATTTGCACCATTTTAATCCAGTAAAATGGGGAAAATAGATTTGAGGAAAGGCTCTTACTCTTTCATTTTTTTTTTGGAGACATTTTAGTAAACTCCTACCTCATGATGATATTCTAAAGCTTAAATGATTAAGGTTTGCTTCTCAATGTTTGTTGTGTAGAAATGAGGAGGAAAGTGCAAAGCATATTTAGTTAAGCAGTGACTTTGCTATGAACATTTGGAAAAGGTTGGGTGGTTTTTTTCAAACCAATGTTTATTTTGCTTGGGGGGAACTTAGATGATTGTTGTTCAACCTGGAATCCCGAGAGTAAAAGTAATCTTTTTTTTTTAAATCATTCTCTTCATCACTATGTGGTTTCTATGGATGGCTAGAAACTCCTTTAAACTCCCGGGAGAGAACATTTCTGAGGTGTGGGTGGTTACTAACATTCTTGCATATGTTCATAAACTGATCAAATATTGTTCTCTTAAAACCTCCTTTTATAGTGAAATTTCTTATTTCTATATTAATGAGGGGATTGAACAAATGAGGAATGGTAGAAGGCAACCTAAATTGATTAATTGGATCAAACGAACTCTAAATTCTATCAAAGTTAATACTGATGGTAGTTAATTGGGAGATTTTGTTGGGGTAGGGGGCATATTCAGTGATAGTAAAGGAAGAGGTATGTTGCTCCCCCTTGCGCGGCTGGATGTCCTTTGGAGGCAGAATTGTGGGTTGTTTGGCTAGCTATTAAAATTGTTATTAATTATAATTGGTTTCAGTTACAGGTTGAAGTAGACTCTGGTATTTTACTGGATAACAGTCAAGGCAGGAAAGAAGGAACTTGGAAAATGGCTTTATGTTTAAGTAAGATATATAAGCTAACATCTAACCTAAACATAATTTGGATTTTTGTTTAGAGGGAACGAAACAAACCTGCTCATTTGTTGGCTAGAAGAGGTGCAAGGGTTGATGGAGTTGAGATGGGAAGATGTTCTCCTAGAGGTTTGTTGTGCCTGATAAATGGAGATTGCATGGACACCCCTTACACAAGACGATGAGGCAACTTTTTTCTTGTTTTTTTATTCAGTTTAGTTTGATTTTTGGATATTCGGTCATTGGTCAAGTGAGTTGTATATTGCTTGCAGGTGGAACCTTAGGTTTTATTTTGTGTGAGTTGTAACTTTTTTTGGTATAAAATGATCCAGCTCTAATTGTTTGTAATTTTTATCTAATATCACCAAAATTCCCTACAAGATTTTGTGATATCATTAATACTGTTGGGTTCAATAACTGTAGGTGGCTCATTTTTCCTATAGCATAATTAATATCCATGCATCCTAAATCAAGGATAATTATCTCTTTCCATACTTTATAGTTATCACTCATCAATTCAGAAATATCTTAATTAATATAAAAAAATGTTTACTGCTTGCATAATTGCGAAATTAAAATAAATTAAAAAAAAATCTTAGTATATATATAGAGAGAGAGAGAGAGAGAGTGTGTGTGTGTGTGTAGGGTTGTCAAAAAAGCTCGTTGTTCACAAACAGTTCGTGTTCGGTTCGTCGATGAGTTTGTATTTGATTTGTTCGATAAGTAGACGAGACGAACATGAACAAATNTATATATATATATATATATATATATATATATATATATATATATATATATATATATATATAGATAGATAAAGAGAGAGAGAGAAAGAAAGAGAGCGCGAGCGAGCGCGTGCGTGTGTGCGCACATGCATGTGTGTGCAAAAAAAATCAAGAATCAGTCCTAGTTTTTGGTTAAGAGGAAAAAAAAAACACATCAATTCTACTACTTTCAATTTCTTTCAATTATTTGTTATATTTGAACTTTTGACTTTTATTGTCATGCATTTTACCTTTACTTATCTTATTATTCTCTTAGATTTATTTTATATGAAATTTCTCCTTGAATAAGGCAAATGACTATTCTCCTTAAAATTTAATTTTCTTACCTGAATTTGTATATAATCTTAGAACTACAAATCATGCCTTAAATTATTATCTATAATTGATGTGGATTAATAGGATTCGTAAATTTCTACTATCATTTAGTCATCTAATATATCTCCTCTAAAGTTTATATTATTTCATATATTACATCAATCAAATTATTTTGATATATTCAAGTATCAATAACTCATTTATAACATTTCTTCCATTTGATAATTATAAAATCTTAAAATTGTAACTATTGATGATACATCAAGCTTTTATATGTTTTTAAAATTGTAATAACCACTCTGTCACCTCCCAAAAGAGCTATTAAGGGTGGTGGGCAACCCAAAACTTAAATACGATTTTTCGTCCCTACACCTAGCTGATGTGGGACTTTTTTATACGTAACATTCTCCTCCACTTGATCACGTGACGCCCTCGTCACGGATCGGCTTCATTGAGAGTCCCACTGGACCATGGAGAGTCCACACACCTGGCAGGCAGTAATCTACTTTGATACCGGTTGTCACCTCCCAAAAGAGCTCTTATNTCTAATATATCTCCTCTAAAGTTTATATTATTTCATATATTACATCAATCAAATTATTTTGATATATTCAAGAAATTATCAATAACTCATCTATATCATTTCTTCCATTTGAAAATTATAAAATCATAAAATTGTAACTATATTGATGATACATCAACCTTCTCTATGTTTTTAAAATTGTAATAATCACACTGTCACCTCCCAAAAGAGCTATCAGGAGTGGTGGGCAACCCAAGACTTTAATATGACTTTTGACATTCTCCTCCACCTGATCATGTGACGCCCTCGTCACATATCGGATTCACTGAGGGTCTCACTGGACTATGGAGAGTCCACACACATGGCAGACAACAATTTGCTCTGATACCAGTTGTCACCTCCCAAAAGAGCTCTTATGGGTGGTGGGCAGCCCAGGATTTAAATACTGTTTTTCGGCTTTACGCCTAGCCGATGTGGGACTTTTTATTCGTGGCATTCTCTTCCACCCAATCACGTGACACCCTCATCACGGATCAACTCCACCGAAGGTCCCATTGGACCATGTAGAGTCCACACACCGAGCAGACAGTAATCAACTTTGATACCACTTGTCACCTCCCAAAAGAGCTCTTAGGGTTTGTTGGCAGCCCAGGACTTAAATATAACTTTTCAGCCCTACACCTAGCTGATGTAGGACTTTTTGTACGTGATAACACGCTCTTAACNTTGATCACGTGACGCCCTCGTCACGGATCGGCTTCATTGAGAGTCCCACTGGACCATGGAGAGTCCACACACTTGGCAGGCAGTAATCCGCTTTGATACCGGTTGTCACCTCCCAAAAGAGCTCTTAGGGGTGGTGGGCAGCACGGGACTTAAATACTGTTTTTCGGCTCTACACCTAGCCGATGTGGGACTTGTCGTCCGTGACATTCTCCTCCACCCAATCACGTGACACCCTCATCACAGATCGACTCCATCGAAGGTCCACTGGACCATGGAGAGTCCACACCCCTGGCAGACAGTAATCAGCTCTGATACCACTTGTCACCTCCCAAAAGAGTTCTTAGGGGTGGTGGGCAGCCCAGCACTTAAATACGGCTTTTCAGCCCTACACCTAGCTGATATAGGACGTTTTGTACGTGATAACACGCTCTTAATATTTCCCCACTTATAATTATCTAAAGGGACATTTACATGCATACAACCCAATTCTATGTATTTACATATCTAGCTAACACCTAAACTTTAATTTTCCTCATCTAAAGCAGTTCCTACCGTCGACGTCTCTTACAATCGTCATTAAGCGCACCTGTGAGGTTGGAGACCGTCCATGGCCTTGAAAGGCATGAGATTTATCTTCACTATGGACGGCTCATTATGCTAGAAGTTTTTTAATTCTACTAAACTTTTAATTATTTAATCAGATGAGCAGAAAAAAAAAATTCTAATTTAATTTTATTAATATTTTAAAAAAAAATAAATGTAAATAAATGCTATATTGGTAGATTAATGAATCAATTTTTTAACACTCATTGGATGATGAAAATATCGTCTGATTAGACAGATAATCAGAAACCAAAATTTTAATTTTGTTACTCATAATTATTTTTTAAATTTAATAAAATAAATTATTAATAATTTCTTATTAGTAATAAAATATTTTTTTTGGTCCCTTATTTCTCGAATTTTCAACATCACATTTGCCATGATAGGGATGTCCATTATAATTTAATATATTATCATTAAACTTGGTTTAGTGTAAACAGCTAAACTAATAAGATGATAAGATCATGCAAGATGATGTTTATCGTTTTCACTGGAGTATTATGCGCCATCCTTTTCCAAATCGCTCAGGCTTTTTGTAAGGTGCAAGGGAAAGGCAGTCAAGCTGTTGTCGTGTCACTCATTAAGGTCATGTTTGAGATCTTAGGATCCAAACTCCATAGTACATGTGGATCACTGGACTTTAATTTTTATTTTCTTGTGAATAATATATATATATATATATATATATATATATATATTTGAAAGAAAAGTTTCTTTCTGTTCTATTTGTTATATCTTTGCTCATGCATCTTCCACCTGTCCCAAATATCCTAATTAACTATAAAACTGCTAATGTTATCATGTGCTTGATTTTTGGAGTTGTAATAGAAGAGGGCATGCTCAAATGCTTCTAAGAAATAATAGTATGCATCAAAATGTGTTAATCTCGACAAAATTTAATGGGTTACGAGATAGAAATAGGGTTAAGGAAAGCCTACTAGAAGGAGCAGGGATCGCGTCAACAGAAGACTAAATGATCTCATTAACACACTACAGCTAAACGAAAGTCGTCCAAATCAATGATTGGAGTCTATGTAACAGAGAAGATGAACCAGTGCAACTCTCATTATAGTATCACTGGATGCTTTGTAGGAATCTCCAAGGCTCTTCAAAAGGCCCGGGGATTTCATCACTGAACATTCATTGAGCCTTCCAGACGAATCTATTGTCGAAAAGGGTAGGTTCTCTGTCAGCTTACGGTGATTCTCCCTCTGCCCGAGAGCCTAGTTCTAACCCAACAACGTAAGTTTTTCATCTAATGCTCAACAATCGACAGTCGGATTGAGACAACCAATCAATTCACTTAAGCTAGCTGAATGAAGTCCAAAAGACCAAGCTAAGTCTGGAAGACCGAAGAACCGCTTGGGCCAACTGATTGCCCCAACTCGACAGAGTCGATTGAATGCCCTTAGCTGACCCAAGGATTACATATCCTCACCTATCGAACGATAGGGTAGGCGAACCATAGGCTCCCATATTTTCTATATACCTAAAATATCCTACAACACTCCCATAGAAGTAGGGGCAATCGCATAATTTTTCACTTTATACTATATTGCTTATAAATAGAAGGGTCATTTCTACAGTAAATGGTTAATCACTAACTTTTAAAAAATCAGATTCTTACAGTGTTCTCTCTCTCTCTCTCTTTCTCTCTCATATTTTACGCTTTATTCCTTAGGTGTGATTCAAATGACATTCAGATTCAACAAATAGTAAAATTGCTCAAACTCTATTCGCACTTCTCCCTCAAAACCCCTCCTCTTTCTAGCTCTGATCTCAATATCCATGCAAATAACTTTTTCAACTCTACAAAATCTTCAGCTGAGGTTTCACTTGGTATTGCACCATGACATCCAAATTCTAATGCCTAGGTGCCACCTCACCTTCTACACTATAGTAATTGAACTAGTGCCAAGGTACTATTATCTGATGATAGTGGTTGAAGTGGCATTGTCCACATCATTGGCACTTAAAGCCATCACTGTGGCTCTTTGGAAGCCAACCTACACATCCCAAGGGTGGTTCTTGATTGAACACGAGTAATAATGCCATCTAATGTGACATGTGCCAAGTCAACAGCTCCATAGCCCTGCTTATATGTTGGATGCCTTACACTGGTCAAAACCTCAACCAATGAGTCTTATCATGTTAGGTGACGTGGTGTTTGTCATGTCAACAACACCTAGGCTCCTTGACATCAATGTCATAGTGCCTGTCTTTTCCTTTGAAATACACTAGTTGGGGATAGAACACCCTCTAACTTGTCGGGTGACATGACAATATAAGCATCACTGTAGGACCCAAGACGGTGCTTAGGCACTAGTAGAAAAGATTCATTTTTTGTTTTCATGATGATGCTACAAAGGATTTCAATTGCTGGTTAATGTGGTGTCTGTCACATAAACAACTTCTAGGCTCCCTGATACGGGTGGAACGGTGCTTGGACACATTTTTTCGTTTAAAAGGGATAACCTTAGGCTTCCCCAATGGTTGGAAGTTTTGTAGTTTAAACCCTTCCATCCTTTTATGAGGAATCTAAAAGTATTCACTCCTCCCCTGCTTTTTCCTTCATCCCTTGAGCTCTTTGAGTGTGTGTGAGCTTCCCTTTACACTCCCTCTCCATTTCAAACGTCTATTGTCAGAGCAACCATTGTGTTGTAGCCGTAAGAGCTAGTGGAGCGATCGTGGAAGCGCTTGGTAATTGGGAACTGTCAATCTTCACATAGGTTTGATCCCTTCATTTCCTTCTCTTGTATCCCTTAAGCTTTGCTTTAGATAGATAGGATTATATTTGTATGAAAGGAAGAATTTATGTTTGATTTCCTACACTTCTTTTTTTCATTTTTCAAACAAATCAAGCGGTTAAGCCCTTTAATTTGGCCCTTGTCCTACATCACTACCTTCAGGCATTACTGCGCCAACCATGTCTGTTTAGCCTACAGTCTATGCGTAATGTTCTAGCAGCTAGGCACCATGGACTTTTAGTATAGTGATGATCATCATTTCTATGATATTGCAATGTCATCCTATCTCAAGCTGGCATATTGTTGCAATGCTACTCTTAGTGCCACAGAATTGTCACTAGCGTGCTTAGGAAAAAGAGGAGGAAAAATATGGCTAGTTTTAGCTAGAGGGAAACCGAAAGCCCCAAAAAGCCAGTAGTCTAACCCTAGGGGAGTCCTTAGGCCACCCTTTTTAAAGGGAAAAAAAGTTGATTTGGCACCACAACGCTACTATCATGGAAACTACCATATCAGTTTATTTAAAAAATGTTTTATGTTGCATCTTGTAAGATATGAATTTCATCATTTAGATTAGTGTCATGATGTCATAAAATGTGGCACCGTTAACTACTAGCATGTTAGCACCATGTTAATCGATGATAGTGGTCATTACACCTCATGTACTAAGCATGAAATTTCCTTTAGTATGGGTGTCATGGCTATAAACCATTGGCACGATGGCGTGACATAAGTATCAAGTGCCACATCAGCCAATAGGATAGAGATTGTGTTGTGAGGCACTAACACACATCAATGTCGTGCCATGGGATGATCTAATGTGATCGTGACACTGATAACATGGAAGATTCCATATAAGAAGTTATCATGCCCACCATCCAATTAGTTGCCACCATCGCGATTGAGAGAGTTGACTTATGTTGTATTGTGATTCTACAATGTAGTGTTACAAAGCTTCCACGTGATGCAAGACATTAGAACCATGGCTCTATCAACAATGACATCAAAGACGAGTGCTGCTAGATCTTGGCACTGTAGTGTCGGGCTTGAAACTCAAGAGTTATACCTCTTGGGTATCTCAATGTTGTGTCACTTCTCATCAATGTTGTAGCTCTAGGGTGGTGATATTGTGACACTGAGAAAGGGTGTTGCAGTGCTAACATCAAAATGAAAGGGTTATATCTCTCAGGTGCCATAATGTCGTGACACTCTTTATTGACACTAAGGCTCTGGGAAGTTGGCATTGTGGCACAGTTTACTAGCATTGTGGTGTTAAGCTACAATTTTGGCTTTTTGTGAATAGGGTGATTTTTTACATAAGTAATTTACACATACATACTAACAATACCGTTATGAAACTTTCATTTAAATATAAATCAAGATAAAAGGTACAGTAAGAGATAAAGGTAAGAATGTAAAGTGCATAAAAAAAAAGTTATATTGTATCCTTTAGCTAACTTGTTATAACCATCATCATTGTCTTCATCTCGCGTCGCTGCCTGGTTCAACAACCAAATATAAATTATAAGTAGGAGGTGTGAGAAAGTCTATCTAACTGTCTCTAAATTACTATACAAACACTTGAGTTTCCCATACAAATTGTTGAGATTGATTGTGCTCTAGATGGCCAACCTTGTACCCAAGGAAGGGGACACCACCTCAAAGCTCCCAAATTTTCTCAACCAAAGAGTGGGGGCAGGAAGATACTATAGGAGGGGGAAGGGGGGCATTTTCTCGTAGCTATTATAGGATTGGATTTTACCTTTAGTGATAACACCCTTATGATAGATTCACTTCTCCTCTCTCCCTCAACACTGGCCTTTTACAAAGTGCATAGCTCAATATCAAGTGTCTGATCAAAATAGTCTTACTACTACGATCCATGTATTTAGAACTCACAGTAATTTGGCTAACATTCATCATCAACTCCTTCTAANTTAGAGGGCGGCGAGGATGGCGGCGGTCGGGGCGGTAGTGAATGAGCTCGTAGTAAAGGGGGTAAGGGGTGGAGGAGGAGGAGGAGGAGGGACAAAAGAGTAAGGAGTACGGTTTTAGGCGAGGGAGGAAGAGGGAGGAGGATGGTTTGGCGAGCGGGAAGACGAGAGTTGAGAATGCCCTCCAAGAGGTTGTTAACTGCATTGTAAGAGAACGCGATGGCACGGGCAGAGAAGTGAAGAATGAGGACAGGACGTCCGCTGGGGGAACACCATATGCTATACTTTTGGTGCTCTTTAAAATAATATAATTTTGTTTTTAAAGAATTGGATTGATTCCTTATGAGGTAGGTCCATCATGGGCTATTATTCGAGGACTACTACACCACGGAAGTTCGAACCCTTTGACCTGAGAGGACTTATAGAGGCCCCGCCAACTAACAGGTCAAGGCATGCACAAGTTTTAAAAATATTATACATATAGCACATATATAAATATTTTTATTAATAGCATTAAAAATATCTCAAATCACATATTTAAAACTCGAAATTTTATATTTGATTCAATAACCTTTAAAACTCAATTAATATCCCAATTCTACTATTCTATTTCCTGATAATATAATATTAAAACATTAATTTTTTATTACACATTTTTAAAAATGGGAAAACTTTATCAACCTCTTAAGTGTAACCAAGTATCCTAATAATCTTAAATTCACGTAGAATAAAGTAGCCAAAAATTCAACAATAAATTCAGGAAAAAGAGGTACATGGTAATCAATAAAACTATCAACAATATATAAATAACATCAAATTTTAAAATATAAAAGTAATTACATTTTGCTAAAATGGGGAATTAAAATTAATAAGATTAAAAATTTTATGAGAATAATTGATGAAACAATGAATTGAAACAATGAAATTTAATATTATCACTAACATAATGATGGAAAACTAAAACTATAAAGCCTCTACATGTTGCTTCACCAATAGGTGATGCTTTACTTTAGTATTGCAAAATAAAAAGATCAATAGATTTTTATGTAGTATGACAAAAACCCATGTGTTTTTCTACAAATTCAGCTTTTATCAGAATCTCACTTTTATGAGATTTTATGCAGGAACTACAATAATTTTTGTTTGAGTAATATTACAAAACTTACTTATAACTCTTGAACCAAAAATAGTAAAAGATAAATATGAGAAATGGTTACATATGAAGGAGAGAAAGCACGTGAATGCTCATAGGTCAAAGAGAAAATAGAACAAATATCTGGGAAGCTAAATTAGCAAGAAATGAGTACAAACCATCTTGGCTATAAGACTTTATAAATAGAAGCTATATATGCTTCATTAGAAGAACTATAGTATTGGAAAATATTGTAAGCACCTATGTATTAAATTATAAGCAAAATATCATAAGCTATGGGAATATATAAAATAATATTGTAACCCGATTCTTGAGAAGGCTAAGAAAATATTTGAATCCTCCCCTCTTTTTCCCTTATGCTAGAGCTCGTTTCTGCCTGAAAGATACATCCCATTTTTTTAGTGTTTTGTGCCTAGAAGGATTGTATCAACTGGTGTTTTCGTTGACATTCTTCTCTCAACCATGAATTACTCAAATTGGCAAAAGCATTGAAAGCACTAAAAACAAGTTGTAACTCTACAAGAATCCATCAATAATTCAGATACTCAATTTCCAACAATCAATCAAACTTTACAATAATTCCAACTCTGTATAATGGTTTGGATAAATGATTGAAGGATATATCATATAACAANGGGTTCGGATAAATGATTGGAGGATATATCATATAACAGGGCTCCATCAATTGTCAATCAAGAAAGTTATGGAGATTAAGGTAGCATCAGTCCAAACTTACCTTCATCGACTATAAACAAAACAACAGTAGTAGAGATCACGTCATTTCTTAAAATTACAAAAATTGAATTGTCAAGATTCATAGGGAGTGATAATAATATCTTGATTATTAAAGTTGATGAGTATTTTGAATTTCACAATTCTCTTAAATGTCATCATACAAGAATTGCCTTTTTTTTTCATCTGGACAGCCCAATAGCAATCAGGTAGAGGTGGCTAAATTCAAAAGTTCAATTATATCCTGAAAATCTTATGTGAAGTCTTTACAACAATGTTTTTGTAATTTTCTATATGAAGGTGTTCATGAAAATCTATCAATGTTAATTTACAAAAGATTAGCATTAGAATATCAAAATAAATTCAAATAACTAGCCTTCCAAGTCGTAGTTTTATTTGAAATTTCCTTAGTTTCTTAGTATTGAGTCTCAAAAGTGAATTGCTTCATGAGCTACAATTAACCAAACCACCAACCTAGCTTAATGATATAGTGATGACTCACACGTATCAATCAAGATTTCAAGAATTAAAAGATTTTCATTTAAGTTCAAGGCAAAGCCAAATGACACGCTCCAAGTGCTAGGAAGCACAGACGACTCACTCAAGTATACGCGACGTATCAGTAGTATCAAATTAGAGTCTCGTTGCCAATCCAATTGGGAACTACGCAAGCCCAACTACGAAAAAGTATTAATCTACTAATCTTAGTCCTAGCCTGAAAAGTTTGATAAGCAACTTCAATTAAATATCTATCCCAAAGTTAGATTAAGCAAGTCTATCCTAGCAAGCCAAGGAAAGTTTGTGAGAAATTCAAGTTTCAAGAAGTTTCCCTCATATAATTGATCTAATTGAGAATATAATTGAGCAAGAGATTAAACTTTAGTGTCAAATGGAAGTTTGCCTATTCCTTATCCCCTTCTAGTGGTTCAAGGAAACTTTGACAATCAAGAGTTTAGTTCCTTAAATCCCTTGATCGTCTCAAATAAATGACATCTCCCTTAACATAAGCATAATATAAAAGACAATATTCATAGTCTAAAGATTCTATGTAGTTAAACTCTTTCATTCTAATATGTATTTTTCTGGATCGCATAGTTCATAAAAGATATCAACATTCATATTGACCAAGTAGGAAGTAAATGAAGCAATTCAGTTAGCTCAACACTATTATGACAATTTACATGTGAATCACATAAAAAGTTTCCAACTATATATTTTTGCCATTCAATTTAAAGGGAGAAATAAAGGATCTACTCACTCTTCATTATAAAAATCTCCACTAAAACTTTGAATTAAACATAGAAATCATACACAAAGTTTTTCACCAAAATTCGAATAATATTCAAACCAAAGTGTACTTATCTCCTTCTGTTACAAAGCAAGATGGATGGAAAAAAAACAAGCAGTTAATATATTTTTTAATCCTCTCAAACATCTCATTTCTCCACACAAAAACTCCTTGTGAGGCCTCCTTGGTCTTCCTCCTTAATGTCTCATGCTTCAAAATAATAAAAAATGAGGAAAATGCCCCTCCATTTTTGTCTGCATTTCTTAAATATTTTCTACCAGCAAACTGATGCTTATAAATGCTAAAGTTTTCAAATTTCACATTCTAGCACGTACTCACCCATTGTGGCGGCAGGGTGTCGTTTTCATCCTAGTGCCTCGACGTTAGTGTCACTACTACCAGACACTACTCTATGGCACCTTGGCTCTCCAATTGTACTGTTGGATTTCCATGTTGTCGGTAAAATGGCCCAAATTATTTAGCTCCTGGCATCTAGATCCCCATATTGGTGTGGGGGTGCCCAATCTCTAGTGCATACGCACCAGCTTGCGGCACCAACTTTCCAGGCTCTCAATTATTAGATCATCTCTAAAAACATAACATGAAGTAAGTAGTACGTGCTGTGGAAGTATACATGTCAAGTAATATGTGGCTTAAGAATCTGCGTGTCAATCCCACGAGGAAAGGTTTAATAATTATTCATGTAGAAAAAAATTTAATTTGCTAATATTGTCAACCTAGCTGGTTGTGATTGAAAAAAGATTTAAGTCCTAAAATCCTAAAAAAAAGCATGAAAATATTGTAGCTAGTAGAAAATAGAAAAGCGAAGAACTTCTTGAATGTTCTTCAAGAGTCATGCCTTTGTGATTTTGGGACTGTGGTGGATTGTGTCATTAAATGCTCTTAGATATAGTAAACTATTGATAAAGCTTTGTTGATCTAAATTTATATGCATTATTTTGGTACAAAGATCTCCTTGGGTATGCTAACCTGCACGAAAAATATAAAAAATAGGATGTATGGTGACAAATTTATTCAAGAAAATTTAGTGTAATGGGGATATAAAAACTAATTTCAATTGCTAGTGTTGTGAACATGTTGTTGTATTTCCTTTTCATTATCATCTTGTAACCACTTGTTTTCTTTGAATAATCATAATCTCTCTTTTCTTTTGTGGTTAGTGTTAACTCCGGTATCACTCGATATCATAGCTAGCCCAACCCTAGTCCTATCCTAAAGTTTTCTAGCATCCGTCCCTACCCAAGCCACCTCCACCAAAAACATTTTTTCTCCTATCAACCACCAAGACATAGCCAAATTTAACCTAACTCTAAATTCCCTTTGATGAATCTCAAAATCAACAACCCTAAATTAAATTTTCTGCACCCTTAATTAATCGAGTTGCGCACTTTTGTGCTCAAGAGGCTCTTTTGTGTAGTTTTTCTTTTGATTTGCTCCCTGAATTGTCGGATTTTTTTGATATCCTCTGCAAAGATGAGGCCTCTTTTGCACGGGTGTGAGCATTTTTTTGTGCTCTTTTGTATTTTCTACTCTATTTAATGCTAAATGCAATGTTTCAAGAGAGAGGGAACTAAGGCAGTTCGTAGAGAAACAGGAGAAGGGACAACAGGTTTGATTGTATGGAAGGGGGAGCAGCAAGTTGACGACTGTTGGAAGGCGTAGTGGTCGACTGGCAGGATACTGGAGGTGAGCCAAAGGGGAACAGCAAGTTGGCAGTCTGTGGAAAGGTGTGGAGATAGACTGGCGGTCTACTGAAGTTGGGTCGGAGGGAGGGAAGCACGCTGACGACTGCTGGACTGCATGGGGAAGGGGCTGAGGAAAGATAAATGTCTCGTCGAGGGTCAAGTTACAGCTAGAGCACTACCAAGACCCTTGGAGATGGTCACTATCACAGGCCAGTTACAACTGGAGCACCTTCTTGTCGTTGGATACAGCCTCCGAGATGTCAAATTCTCACTTAATTCTAATAAATTAAGATCATTTTTTTAAAAATATGTCAAAGTTTTTCTAGATCTAACTGTCTTTCTTAATATAAGTAGATACTAAAACATCTACTCTCCTAATCGGATCATCAGATGGTCGATGTTTAATGTGACCAACCATCTAAGACGACCTTCTCTAATTTTGTCCGCCACTAAAGATACCCTAGCCCTATCACGTATATATTCGTTTTTCATTTTGTCTCTAAGAGTAAAGCCACTCAACCACCTATATCCTCTGCAACGATGAGGCCTCTTTTGCATGGGTGTGAGGATTTTTTTTGTGCTCTTTTGTATTTTCTACTCTATTTAATGCTAAATGCAATGTTTCAAGAGAGAGGGAACTAAGGCAATTGGTAGAGAAACAGGAGAAGGGACAACAGGTTTGATTGTATGGAAGGGGGAGCAACAAGTTGACGACTGTTGGAAGGCGTAGTGGTCGACTTGCAGGATGCTGCAGGTGAGCCAAAGGGGAAAAACAAGTTGGCAGTCTGTGGAAAGGTGTGGAGATAGACTGGCGGTCTACTGAAGTTGGGTCAGAGGGAGGGAAGCACGCTGACGACTGCTGGACTGCATGGGGAGGGGGCTGAGGAAAGATAAATGTCTCGTCGACGGTCAAGTTACAGCTAGAGCACTACCAAGACCCTTGGAGATGGTCACTACCACAGGCCAGTTACAGCTGGAGCACCTTCTTGTCGTTGGATACAGCCTCCGAAGTGTCAAATTCTCACTTAATTCTAATAAATTAAGATCATTATTTTAAAAATATGTCAAAGTTTTTCTAGATCTAACTGCCTTTCTTAATATAAGTAGATATTAAAACATCTACTCTCCTAATCGAATCATCAGATGGTCGATGTTTAATGTGACCAACCTTCTAAGACGACCCTCTCTAATTTTGTCCGCCACTAAAGATACCCTAGCCCTATCACGTATATATTCATTTTTCATTTTGTCTCTAAGAGTAAAGCCACTCAACCACCTATATCCTCTGCAAAGATGAGGCCTCTTTTGCACGGGTGTGAGGATTTTTTTTTGTGCTCTTTTGTATTTTCTACTCTATTTAATGCTAAATGCAATGTTTCAAGAGAGCGGGAACTAAGGCAGTTGGTAGAGAAACAGGAGAAGGGACAACAGGTTTAACTGTATGGAAGGGGGAGCAGCAAGTTGACGACTGTTGGAAGGCGTAGTGGTCGACTAGCAGGATGCTGGAGGTGAGCCAAAGGGGAACAACAAGTTGGCAGTCTGTGGAAAGGTGTGGAGATAGACTGGCGGTCTACTAAAGTTGGGTCGGAGGGAGGGAAGCACGCTGACGACTGCTGGACTGCATGGGGAGGGGGCTGAGAAAAGATAAATGTCTCGTCGAGGGTCAAGTTACAGCTAGAGCACTACCAAGACCCTTAGAGATGGTCACTACCACAGGCCAGTTACAGCTGGAGCACCTTCTTGTCGTTGGATACAGCCTCCGAAGTGTCAAATTCTCACTTAATTCTAATAAATTAAGATCATTTTTTTAAAAAATATGTCAAAGTTTTTCTAGATCTAACTGTCTTTCTTAACATAAGTAGATACTAAAACATATACTCTCCTAATCGGATCATCAGATGGTTGATGTTTAATGTGACCAACCATCTAAGACGACCCTCTCTAATTTTGTCCGCCACTAAAGATACCCTAGCCCTATCACGTATATATTCGTTTTTCATTTTGTCTCTAAGAGTAAAGCCACTCAACCACCTAAGCATTCTCATCTCTGCAACACTTAGTTTTATGCTTCTCTTTTAAAAGCCAACTATTAGTGTCATAGAGCATTGCAGATCTCACCACCATCTTATAAATTTTTTTCTTTCAGTCTAAGCGGTACTTTTCTATATCACAATAGGCCCTAAGCATTCCTCCACTTCAACTAGCCAACTTGAATTCTACTAATAACGTCCTCATCTATATCATCGACACTTTGAACAATAGACCAGAGATATCTAAAGTGTTCACACCTTTTAATAATTTGATCACCCATAGTTACAACTCTGTCACTAAAGTTACTACTACTAAAGGTACATTCCATGTATTCAATTTTAGTTCAACTCAAATTAAGGCCATTAAACTCCAATGTAGACCTCCATAATTTAAATTTCCTTAGCTTTTTCCCTAGTCTTATCCACATGAAGGATGTCATCAACAAAAAGCATACACCAAGGTAAATCCTCCTGTAAATGTCCAGTAAGAGGATTCGCAACTAAAGCAAAAGCATAAGGGCTTAAAGTCGATCCCTGGTGTAATCCAACTGAAATAACAAAATATTTAGTCAATCCTCCTGTTCGAACACAAGTAACAGCTCTAGTATACACATCTTTAATGACCTGAACATAAGTCATATCAAAACCTTCCTTCTCTAGAACTCTCCAAAGGATATCTCCTGAAACCTTATCGTAAGATTATTCTTAATCAATAAAAATCATATGTAGATCTTCCTTATTCTCTCTGAACTTCTCCATTGAAACTCTCAATAAATGTATAGCTTCAATAGTAGACCTGCTCGGCATAAATACAGATTGATTATGAATACTCTTTGTAATATGAATTAACACGTTATGCTCACTTACCCTCTCGCATAATTTTTAAAAAGACACATCAACTTAATTCCCCTATAATTTGCACACACTTGTGCATCCCCTTTATTCTTAGAAATGGAGAACAAAATGCTCTTCCTCTACTAGTCAGACATCTTTTTAGTTTTCAAAATAATATTAAAGAGTTTAGTAAGCTAAAAAACTCCCAAATCTCCATTTAATTTCCACACTTCAACTGGGATATCATCAGGTCCTATAGACATTCAACCCTTACTTTTCTTTAAAGTATCGTCAATTTTTTTTATTAATGCGACAGTAAAAATGAAATATTTTTTTATTATTAAAGATATTAATATCATCAAAGTCGATCGTATCTTCAAAAACTTAAATAAAAAGCTTATCAAAATAACTTAGCCACCTATATTGAATATCTTTTTCTAAGAAAAATACTTTCATCTTTAATACACTTTACTTGAATTAAATCTTTACTTTTCTTTTCTCTTTGTTTGGCTAGGTTATACATATATTTTTCACCCTCTTTAGTATCTAATATATTATAAAGATCACTAGAAGCCAAATTTTTAGTGTCACGGATTGTTCTCTTAAACTTCCTACGAGTCATTTTCTATCATTCTCAGTTTTCTAAGCTTTTACATTTAAACCATTTTTATAACATAATTTATTATATTTTATTTTTTCTTGCACATTATTATTCCATCACCAACTAAATCTATTTATAAAAATTTCTTCTTTTGATTCTCCGAGTACATCTTTTGTCACTTGTTTAATAGTATTTGTTACTTTATCCTAGATAGAATTTGCTTTTTCATGAAAATCTCAAATCTTGAAATGTTGAAATTAACTCATAAAAATAATTTTATTTGCATCTTTTAGGTGCCCACATCTAATTTTACGACAATGATTCTTATTATTCTTTCTTTTACAACTCTTCATCATAAAATTTAGAACTGAAACCGATGTTGAGTACTTAAATGTTCACTTAGAATAACCTTACAATCTTTACATTCTTGATGATCTCTTGTTCTCATAAGAAAATAATCCATTTGTGTTTTATTAAATTCATTGTTACATGTAATATTAAATCTTCACTTAGAATAACCTTACAATCTTTACATTCTTGATGATCTCTTCTTCTCATAAGAAAATAATCCATTTGTGTTTTATTAGATTCATTCTTATAAGTAATAATATGCTCATGTCTTTCCTTGAATAAATTATTAGCAATAACAAAATTATAAGTTAAAGCAAAATCTAATATGGCTATCTTCTTCATTAATCACTTCAAAATGGTAGCCACCATGAATATTTCTAAAATCTTCTACCACTCTACTGACATCTCCATTTAAATCTCCTCCAATAAAAATTTTTTATTCAAGATGTATCATTTGTATTAAGTCTTCTAGATCATTCCAGAATTTTTCTTTCGAACGTATATCTAAGCATATTTGAGGAGCATAAGCACTCAAAATATTAAAAATCTTAGTATCAACAATACTCTTAAGCGTTATAATTCTATCACCAATTTTATTATTTTTTACAACATTATCATTCAAACTCTTATTTATAATTACACTTACACCATTTCTAGTATGACTCTTACCTGAATACCAAAGCTTAAAACCTAAGTTATCAATCTCATTAGCCTTTTTTTCAACACATTTAGTTTCTTGAATACATAAGATATTTATCTTTCTATGAATCATGACATCAACTAATTCAATTAATTAAGCTCTGACAGAACTTATATTCCAAGATTCATTTCCTAATATTATTCTTACAGACTAGCTTCTTTACTCGCATCCATCCATATAGTGGGAACCCTTGCTTATTTGACACTACACCCAGACACCGGTGTAGCGACCCTTGCACATTATTCACTGTATTTAAGTCATACAGCGCTTCGCTTTCATGGGATGCCCTAGCATTTTCACATTGATCAAAAGGATTGATGTCATAATTTTTCAACAAATTTTATGCTGGTTGTCGACTACCTAACGCAACCCTCCACTTTTCACATCAAGGGTTCTCAACTTCTAATAAGCATAGAATTAAAACCAACTCATGCATACAAAGCAATAACAAAATGAGCAAATCCAACAAGTTTCAGCATGATAAGGTAGTGCTTCTAGGGAATGATGGATAAATTCTGATAGAAAAGTGAATTTAGATAAGCAAAACATTATCATCAAGAATAATATTTAGATCATCCTATAACAACCTAAATTTTCACCCATCAAGATATTGTTCACTTTGGAAAAAAGGCCTCATGATTTTGTCTCCTTGGTAGAACATCCCAAGAAGTCACCCATCCCAAGAGTGCTCCCTCATGAGCACGCTTAACCTTGGAGTTTTCAATAAAATTTCAATTGCTGCACAAATAAGCGCTTTGAAGCATTAGAGTTTAGCTTCATTCTACTAAAAGGGTTTCATAAACTCCGGTAATTGAGCAACTTGAGTTTTTATCAATCTTCTTAACCTGGAATTATCCACCAGGCAGAAATTCTTGTCTTTAAACTAGTGTAGTGCTTTGATATTATTTCAAACAACCTAAACTTTTTATCCATCGAGATATTGTTCGTGTTTGCCTAATGACCTAACGGTTTGGTCCAATTGGTGTAACTTCCCAGGAGATCACCCATCCTAAGATTGTTCTCGCAGGAGCATACTTAAATTTGAATTTTCTGATGAAATTTCAAACATTATACTAAGAAGTGCCTCGATGTATACAAGTTCAGCTTCATTCTACTTTAGAAGTTTCATAATCTCCCATTTTTGAGTACCTGATGTCCTTGTCAGTGTTCTTTACCCAGATCATCCACTAAGCAAATAGCATTCTAGAGGCAACTCCTTATAGATACAGGAGGTGGCTCCCACCATGTAGCACTTTATTGCAGCTAGGGTTTAATAAGTAGCACCCATGATATAACATTTTGTTTTGTACAACACTTAGTTCTCATCATCAAGTGTAACGCTCTGATACCATTTCTAATAGCCCGAACTCTTATCGATCAAGATAATATCCGTTTTGGCCTAATAGTCTCAATATTTTGTTCCATTGGTGTAACTTCCCAGGAAGTCATCCATCCCAGAAGTGCTTCTACACGAGTACAGTAAACTTTGGAGTTTTGATGAAATTTCAATTGATTAGCCAAAAGGAGCCTTGTTGTTTAAGAGTTTAACTTTATTTTAGTTGAGTGTTTCACACTTAAAAGCACCACCAAGGAAAACTTGAAATCTTACACAATGTTGGCACACAAACAAGCCTATTTAGCAACACATGGTGATTAGCACCTGCAAGGTGCCCTCGAGGAAGATTATGAATCAAGGAATTTGCAGGCTCCATCATCCAGAAAATAATCAACTCTCCATCAACCAAACCTTAGATGATTAGGACCTCCAATTCCTTATTTCAAGGACAGAACATAAGATAGTTTAACTGTAGCAACAAACATGTCAAATCTAAGTATAACAAGAAATAAATTTTAGTGATCATTTCACATTGCACATGTGAGGATGAAGAAGTAGATTGATAGTAATATGCAAGAACTCAAATGGGTGTATATATACAGACAACATAAAAACATAAATACCACAAATCAGTCCCAAAATTAAAGTTGGTGACAACATAAAAAAGACATACCAGAGAATCAGCATCCCAGGTGGATGTGGCTTCTCCTAACCGAAAAACACCACTATAACCTTTAGCCAATCCCTGATAACTGAAAAGCATACAAAAGCTTTATAAGTACTAAAGCAACTGTTTTAATCTGGAAGGAAAAAATAAAAAAAAAACAAAGTTATTTAACAACATCTAAATCATTTCAATCTTCAAGATATTTAAAAAGTTCTATGTATACTTGAACCAAATTATGATGCATATGTCAAAACACATGAAACATTTTTTTAATATAAAAACACAACCAATAATTAGTCATTCTTTGCAGCAGGAGGGAGAAGACTCAAGAAGTATAAAGGTGCACATTTAATCATTCGCACCTTTCATCACAAAAATACAAGTATCTCAACCCTAGCAATTTTTTTTAAAATTTCCAAACTGACAGCACATAGAAATGCAGTAAAATATAGGCGTATTTCACCTCGGATTCCAAAACTTGACGCCATGACATCTAAATCATATTATGCATATTAATTTGAAAGTGTTGTGAGACGAAGATTACAAAGTACAAACATCAAAATACCTTTCCACAGCTTCTCATTTCTTACAAAAACATGAAATTTTCCAAATGGTCCAAGATGAAATAAGAGTTACAGTGTCAGTACCTACAAGTTAATTAAAAATAGCATGTTCAAAACCAAGCTTCAAAAGTAGAGAAACAACACCGGGGGACCATCTTAAGATACATCCCGAGTATAACGAGCGGAATATCTAAGCCGAACCCCCTAGAGAAACTAATTCCGAGTCAAAAACGGGTGAAACCAATCAATAACCTCAAATGTATCACAGCTAGAACGTGTTTCAAGTGTCACAGATTTGGGCGTGTTGAATCAAATTCCACAATCAGAAGAATAATCACTTTCACTGATTATGGAAGAGTTGAAGAGATAAACTGTGATCCAAGAGAAGATGAAGATTTCAAAAACAATTCTCAACTTACAATCGATGAGGAACACACACCTAGAAACAAGAAGAAGAAGAATCACTTTCACCTAGATTCAATGGTGTAACTTGAATCTAGCTGGCCCAATGAGAGTGACTAAAGCTGAATTCATAGTTATTTTAGAAGGGAGTAAGTCCAAGGTAATGAGCATTCATGCAGAGTATGAGATTGTGTTGCCTCGAACTATTTTTTTATAAAAGTTAAGAGAAGGATCGGTAGGACTGTCATTGGATGTCCAAAAAAAAGCCATGAGTTTGAAGAAGTGATACTAAACATAGAGCAACCACAAATAAGAGAAATTCAAACTGTTAAGATATATAGTCGACTTCTCAAGTAGTTCATACTAAAAGAGATCCCACATGTTAGAAATTAGAAGCTTGTGAGCTACTTTTGGAAGACTATATGGAGTTATTCAGATATTAACTTCAGTTCAAAAGTGTAGCTACCGATACATGGTCGGACAAGAGAGATGAACCGCAACTTTAGAAATTGTCTTAAAAGCTTGGTGAGGAAGAAATTTCTATAATATGATCCAAGTCTTATCAGAGAAGAAGATGTCTCTCCTGAGCAGTTGCTAGTGAGAATTTCCTAGTCTGCTATATATTTTATCCCAAAGTTGATTTCTCCATACATACTTATTTACTAGGTACGTCTAGCGAGGCACAAAAAGTATGAGAAGCAATTTACAAATGTGATAACTCAAGACCTAATTTGTGAGAATACTGATCTATCTAGAGTGCTAGCTCAAGTTATGCTAAAAGACAATGGATATCTATTCTATTAGGATGTGTTTTGGAATGACAATGCATACAATATTGATTTATTGGACAAGTACAAACATTTTTTCCATCTTCAATTTAGTCGATCGGACGCTATATTACGAGTCAGAAGCTTCGACAAACCCAACCCTAGGAGTTTGTTGTGAGAGCTTCCTGCATAGACCTTGTCATAAGTGATGGTACAATATTGTTATTAGCTGCTACAATACCACGGGATTCAATATGGCGAGAGATGGCCAAAAAAGTTCTATAGCACGAGGTGAAAAAGTTTTTGTGAAGTTTCCAAACATGCCAAAATACATGTCAAGCAATATGTGATTTTCAAGTCTGTGTATCGATCCCATGAGCTAAAAACGATTCTGAAAGATGGATCTCTAGGTTACTAACTTCAGGAACCTAACTTAGCGTGATCACAAGCACAGAAAAAAATCGTATAAATCTAAGTGTCTATACTAATTGCAATTGAGTTAGAATCCTCAGATTCATATGCAATTTTAGAAGAGTCTATACCTTCAGATTCAATTCAAGAATTGGAGGAGATAACATAAGTAAATTTAAGTGAAAAAGATTTGCCTTAAGGAAGGATCCAAAGGATAAAGAAAAACAAGTAGCTGCTCAAAAAGAGTCAATTATGACAATAGAAGAAGCACTTGTTCAAGAAGAAACTAGAGAACTAAATAATATAGTAGACTACGATGTACTAACCCATCTTAGAAAGTTATCTGCTCGGTTGAGCATTTATGATGCTTTGATCATGTTGTAGGAAATGAGGGAGACACTAGTCAAAGTGTTGCTTGATTTAGAAATTTAATTAGCTCAGGTCGCATGTACTTTCTTAGACGAGGTTTATTCATTAAAGGAATAGTCAAAACTAACTATCACAGTTGAAGACCTTTTTCTTGGTGTTGCTAATCATAATTGTCTTCAGTATATCTCAGTCAATATGAATAAATTCATGCTCTCCAAAGTATTAGTGGACCTAGGGGCATCCAATAATATAATGAATTTACCAACATTAGGATGCTCATTAGTTAACAACTGATAAGATGATGTTAAGAGGCTTTAATCAAAATGAGAGAGAGCTCTTGGATCAATTATGCTATTGTTGAAGATCGGTGATTTAGTAAAAACTACAAAATTCCATATCATTGATTATGAGACTTTTATTTAACATTTTTATATGCCAACCATAGAATCATGAGCATAGGATGGCTCTTTCATCTTTAAACCAATGAATAAAATACTATTATGAAGGATAATTATTATATATAAAAGGGGATTTACAACCATTCTCAATACATGAAATGCGTATTCATGAGGATGTCGCTGACTACACTCCCTAGAAGAAGACAAATTTATTCAGATATGTTATCTCAAATAAAATAAAGAGTTCAAAAAAATTGCAATATTGAGACCATCTAGTTCCAGTTCAACAATATCCCACTGCTCCTTTGAAATGAGATTGTGAAAATTCTTTCAGAACACACATCTGAGATCAAGGTCGGGGACTGGTTCGAGGAAGAAATGATAAGGTTCTTGAATGAAAGAATTCAATTATCAGCATTGACTTGGAGGACAATTTCAAGGAAGAAAAAAAATAAAAATAATGCAATGATGATAAACTAAATGAAACTTCAGTTTGAGATCTCCTTGGAAGATGAAGAGAAATGTGAAGATAAGTCAATATATGATAGAATTAACCACTATGTGCAAATCGTGGCCCTAACCCTGATCCATCTTCATAAGGTTGAGGGTTTATTGGTCAGGAAGTACATGGTGTGGGTACGAAACCAATTAAATTTCACCATGGTTCTTTTTTTCTTCTAGTTATGAGACTATTGTAAAGCTATAAGAAGATATTTCTTCTAAATTAATTGAATTGCCTATTGGATGGTATTCTCTGTGTGTTAAAAAACTTGTTCAACATGGTTATGTGCCTAAATAATGGTAAAAAGACCAATCACACCACTTTTAATAATTTTGGAACAATAATAATCGAGCTTTTAACTCAAAGAAAGGTATTGGATTAGGCCAAGTAGAGCTGGTTAATGATAGGAAATTTTGTTTGGTTGTTACTGGAGATTGAATGAGGTTTGTTTAGAAGATTCAGATAACTTTGAAGATTCTTCAATAAAAGCCACTCCACCTAAGTTTGAAGAAAAGATTAAATAAAAAATTAAAGAACTAAAAAAGAGCCCATACCAACTTTTATTAGTTCTCTACTCAATGATGGAGAATCTATGGATATGATTAAATTTTTATCAAAATTCAAAAAAGTTTTGATTAAAGTTACGAGGAGATGCCTAAACTAGCTCTAGAAGTTTCAGTTCATAAGTTGAGATTAGATCAAGCTGCAATTCCGGTCAAACAAGCTGCTAGAAAAATGCGTCATGAAATTGAACAAGTTATAGTTTAAGTTAATAAACTAATAGATGCTTGTTTTGTTTGTGAAGAGCATTATCTAACATGGTTAGCCAATTAAAAAGAAGAACAACAAAATCCAGGTTTGTTTCGACTTCAGAGATTTGAATAAAGCATGCCTAAAAGATGAATTTTCATTACCAATTTCAGAATTAATGGTGGACATTGTGTCCACTCATGTAATTTTCTATTTTATGGATGGTTCATCTGAATATAATCAAATTAAAATGGCACCAGAAAATGAAAAAGTCATGACTTTCAAAACACTGATTGGGAAATATTGCTACTCAGTAATGCCCTTTGGACTAAAGAATGGTGGTGCAACCTACTAGCTAACACTGACAAAACTTTTCGATACTCATTCACAATTAGGTTGAATGCTATGTGAATGATTTATTCATTAAAAGCAAAAAAGAAAGATGAACATTTGTATGATTTGAAAATTATTTTTGAACGGTTATGATAATTTAATCTCAAAATGAATCCCTTAAAGTGTGCCTTCGGTGTCACCTCCAGAAAAGTTTTAACATTTGTTGTATGTCATCGTGGAATTGAAATCAATCCTCAAAAAATTAAATTTTTTTTAGAAATTCCACCCCCTAAGAACTTAAAGCAATTATGATCTTTTCAAGGGAAACAACAATTTCTAATTAGCTTTATTTATAAATCTATCGGTAGGTGTTAACCTTTTTGTGTGTTGACCAAGAAAGTTGTCAAGTTTACTTGGGATGATAAATATCAACACACTTCAAAATTATTAAACAATACTTAATGACACCTCTAGTACTAGCAGCCTCAATTTTGGGTAGACCATTAATATTGTATTACATAGCTTTATATGACACCCTCAGAGCCCTGTTAGCTCAAATCAATGATGAGGGCAAGGAAAATGCTTTTTATTATTTATGTCATCATCTAATACTAATGGAGGTGAAGTATCCTCTTATTGAGAGACTGTTGACCTCACTTTTGGTTGAGGTCTAGAAACTTCTTTAGTAGCCTAGGTCTAGCCA